>JAASFN010000021.1:0-70122 GCA_023333795.1 Globisporangium rhizosaccharum
CATTGCGAAGAACCTGCCAGAGGAGACGAAGAACGACCCGACGAAGCACATGACGCTGATCTTCAACACGTTTGTGTGGATGCAGCTCTTCAACGAGCTCAACGCGCGCAAGATCCACGACGAGATCAACATCTTCACGGGCATCACGAAGAACAAGACGTTCCTCTGGGTCGCGGTTCTCCAGATCATCATGCAAGTCGTGATTGTCCAGTGGACTGGCGACTGGTTCAAGTGCAAGCCGCTCGACATCTACGAGTGGCTCATTTGCATTGCGCTCGGCTCGGTCTCGCTCCCGCTCGGTCTCTTGCTCCGCTGCATCTCGGTCAAGAACGCGCCGGCGTGGATGGCGCTGTGCAGCGAAGTCGACGAAGTCGAGATCCGCGAAGTCAAGTCGCAGCGCGGCCAGGAGCTCTGGGTGCGCGGGTTTGCGCGTCTGCGTGCGCAGATCCGTGTCGTGAAGGCGTTCAAGAAGGGTCTCCAAGCGCGCGCACTGCTGCGCGAGAACTAGGCGCGCACACACGAGCCTTCTTGCTCGCTTGCTTTGCGTCTGGAGGCAGGAGCTGTAGCATTGTGACCACCTGTCTTTTCATTTCTATACACAATCCAACTATACCAATTCTCAAACCATTGTCTTTGCCATCTTGTCGGCTTTGTCGGCTTGTCGGTGTGAACAAAGAGAGCATCAAGCGCTGGTCTAGAGCATCTATGATGTCCATGCCGATGATGATGGAAGTGCTTGGACTTGCTTGCGTCTGTTGTCGTCCGCTGTCGAAGTGATGGCGCAGACGACGTTGACAGCTGCTTGTCACGCGCTTCTCTTCGCACGACCCGCACCGCCGCGCTGATTCGCAGTGGTGTCGAGCTTGCCATTTTGGATCTTGCCATTTTGGATCTTGCCATTTTGGATCTTGCCATTTTGGATCTTGCCACCTGCGCGATACAAACTCGACAATGCTGCTCCTGCGTCGCGCGCGCAGCTTTCGCCAGCACCAGCGCCACTGCTATCGCAACACACTCGGTGCGTCCAAGTGCTTGTTTGCATGTCTAGTGTGACTGCCTCATAGCGCATCATGAACGCAAGCGCACTGCATCGGCTGCACTAGCGCACAGGACCATCGTGATGGTCCTCATACGATCACTAGCGTGTGCGCTAGTGATCGTATCGTTATCATTGTGGAACACGCAAATCATGGTGTCCTGCACTCTAATGCGGGACGTGCGGGATACGTTGAAGCTCACATCTTTGCGCCGCACGCTCTCGTGTCTCTGTCACTCTTCGAATTGCCCGACATCAGCGAGGTACGTCGAGTCGAAAGCGCTTCATATATTCAGCAGCAGCTAGCGAGCGAGCGAGCGGAGTTCATCATCCATCCATGAGCATGCGCACCGGCGGCGTCTCGATGGCGAGCGCGCGCGGCGTGCTCTCACTTTGCTTCTTGCTACTCACTGTCGGCTGCTACGTCTCGATCTGGCGCCTCCCCTCTGACAGCATCGCCACCACGACTGCCGCGATCACGACCTCCTCAACAACAACCAGAATGGCAAGCAACAACCGCACGTGCCGCCGCGCCGACATTGCGATCGTCGGCGCTGGCCTCGCTGGCCTCGCCGCGAGTCTCGAAGCCGCTGCGCTCGACCCATCGCTCTCGATCGTGCTGCTTGAGAAAGAACCCAAGCTCGGCGGGAACTCAGCCAAGGCGTCGTCTGGCATCAACGCTGCGCTCGACGAGCACGACGTGCCAGTGTTCCGCGACGACACGCTCAAGTCCGGCGGCGGACTCTCAGTCGAGCAAACCGTCTCGGTCTTTGTCGACCGCAGTCCAGATGCGATTGCGTTCCTCGAGCAGCGCGGCGTCGACCTCTCGGTGCTCTGCCAGCTCGGTGGCCATTCGGCAAAGCGCACGCACCGCAACGCAAAGGGTCCGAACGTCGGCTTTGCGATCGTGAGTGCGCTCCAGAAGAAGATCCAAGAGCAGGACGCCAGTGCGACAAAGACGATCGACGTGCTCACGGGCGTGACGGTCACGAACGTTCGGTACGAAGACGGCAAGATGCGCGGTCTTGAGATCACAAAGACGAGCGAGAGCGGTGAAGTCGAGCACGAAGACGTCGATGCGCCAGTCGTGATCCTGACTACAGGTGTGACCGCTCGTTCTCTTGGTCGAGTGCACCTAGCACTAGAAGAGCAATGGCTCTCCTCGTCTTGACGACTTCTTACTGACCTCGTTGTGGCACTATTCGTATGGCTCTACAGGTGGCTTCTCTGCGAACCGCGAGCTCCTCAAGCAGTTTGCGCCGGGCATGGAGGCGTTCCCGACCACGAACGGACCGTGGGCACGCGGCGAAGGCATTGCGCTCGCGCAGCATCTCGGTGCCGACCTCGTGCACATGGACAAAGTGCAGCTCCACCCAACGGGCTTTATCAACCCAAAGGACCGCGACGCGCAGCAAAAGTTCTTGGCGCCAGAGGCGATCCGCGGCTCTGGTGCGCTCTTGCTCAACACTCACGGCAAGCGCTTTGTGAACGAGCTCACGACGCGCGACCGCGTGTCGAACGCGATCCTCGCGCAGCCGGACAAGCGCGCGTTCCTCGTGCTGTTTGAAGGCGCCAAGCCGCTCGAATCCTCGCTCGGGTTCTACAAGCACATGGGGCTCGTGAAAGTCGTGCAGTCGGTGCAAGAAGTGGCCGAGTACTGCGGCTTTAGCGACGCGCAGGCACTGCTCAATGAGCTGAACGACTACGCAGACGCAGCAGCCGGTAAGCACGACGACCGCTTTGGCAAGAGCGTGTTCCCGTTCCCGCTTGCGCACATTGGAAGCGTCGAGTCGCCCGTGGAGATCCACGTCATGGAGATCGCACCGGCCGTGCACTACACCATGGGTACGTTTATCTCTTGCTCTGTTCTGTAGAGGCTGCGAGAGAGAACGAGCTGACTGTGTGTCTGTTGTGACGTCTCAGGTGGCGTCAAGACGAACGAGCACACGCAAGTGCTGCGCACGGACGGCTCGGTGATCGACGGTCTCTTTGCCGCCGGTGAAGTCTCGGGCGGTCTCCACGGCGCGAACCGTCTCGGCGGCAACTCGCTCGCCGAGTGCGTCGTGTTCGGCCGCATCGCCGCGCAGCAGGCAGTGCGCCATGTCCAGCAGCACAAGCACCAACGTACGACGAACTAGTGACGCGTCGGTGTTGCGAGTCATCCCTTGCATCATGACACGCACACATGTCCTAATGAGCGCTCGTAGGACAGCGCCACGAGAGAGCGACTCTCAACACGTTTGCATATGACTGAGTACACTGCTCTCTGTGTCTGTTTGTCTGTTTGTCTGTCTCTGTGTCTGTATGGCGACGACCACGCAGCGATTCGCATGAGCAGTCTCTAAACACCGTGTGACTGGCGCATGATGCACGCCATCCATCTTCACGTACACATTTCATTGTGCGCTCATCATCTATACAGCTCTCTCTGCACCTTTCGCCCATCGCTTGCTCACTCCATCACTCGAATGGCACGTCTGGAAGACTGTCGTCGTCGTCCGTGCTGAGCGTCCCACTGAGCGCGTGCGCTGCTGTGCGGTGCTTCCGCTCGTAGAAGAGCATGTACGCGCAGCTCGCGAGCACTTCGTCCTGACTCGCGTGGCGCACCGTGTCGTCCGAGAGGAAGAACCACTGACCGTTTGCAATGCGGCGGAACGCAGTGAAGTGGCCGCAGCGCTCGTTGCCTTGGTGCAGGATCACCGCTTTGAGGTCGTAGAGCAAGTGCATCTGCGACGCTTTCGGCGCCAACCCAAAGAGAAACGGAGACGCCGCCGCTTTGCTTGGCGCAGTGCCATTGCCAGCATGTGCTGTCCGGCCAGTCGATGCATCTGCACTCGCAAGTGCGCGGTCTTCGCTCGCCGCTTGCTCGTACTCGCAGAACGCGCTCATGTCGAGCTCGAGCGGGAACGCAACGTGCGTATCGAGCTTCCGCGCACTGCCGCTCCACGCGTGGTACACTTTGCGGTTAAAGTGGAAGCAAAAGACGTCCGGACTGCGCGAAAACTGCAGGCGCTTGTGGCAGCGCTGCAGCACGCGCGGCACGCGGTGCTCAAAGTCTTCAAGATTGAGCTCTTGACTTGACGACAGTGCGCGCTCGAGTGTGTGGATCCACTCGCTGCGCTCATGCTGCACGATCTCGCGCTCCACGTCGTCCACGTGCGTCTTCTCGCGCTCGATCTGGCGCTGCGCAGTGGCAAACTCGTGCTTGGTCACGCGGAGCTCTTGCGCGAGACTGCAGTAGCTGCACTCGACGCCGTCGATCGCCTCTGGCTCCGTGTACGTGCGCAAGCAGTCGACCAGTGTGACGGGCCGCTTCGTGCTCTGGTGGTCGCTACTGAGCGAGAGTGAGACGTCGAGGAACCGGTGGTTGCTCATTGGACGGTACCGCTTGCAGCGCGTGCACTGGAGCAAGTTCACTTGGAGACCATGCATCGGGTTCCAGCACTTGTGATTGCGCACAGACTCTTCGTGGCGCAAGTCGCTGATCGACTTCACAACAAAGTCGGACTGGAGGTCCTGGAGCCCAACGTCGCGCAATGCACAGCGCTTTTGCTCGTCCGTGACGAGGTTCATGAGGAACTGCAGCAGCTCTTGCGAGTCCTGTACAGGATGAGATGAGATGTGTCAGTGTCTGTGTGATGCTGCCTACTGTACTGGGAAGCTCGTGTCGATCATAGAGCCTCTTGTACCTGCTGCTTGTTGCCTCGGAACGCGGCGAGCTTGTGCACGAGCTCCGCGTTCAGCCGTCTCGGGACGACTGCTGGACGCGGTTCGTACTCGACAGTCGGCGCTAACTCTATTGATTCACGAACAATAGACACACAGATAGAGAGACTGCCTCGTCAGTCTCAGCCGCACATTGCTCTTACGCACCACCGGCACAGAGTAAGTGAGAGTCGCACCATCGATGCAGTCGTGCAGCGCACTCGCAAACGGGATGCGCCGGACCTGTCCCTTGAGCTTGGACTGCCGCATGATCTCGTCAAGGTACTCCTGGAAGCTGGTCACGGACGCGAGCGCCTGGAGGATCGCGTTGAAGAAGCACGTGTTGCCGAGGTTCTGGATGCCCGGCACGATGTAGCGCTGGTACTCGTCTGCACTCTCGCCTGTTGCTACTGCTGCTGTCGTCAGTGTCTGCTTCTTGAGCACTGTCTGCGGCAGCAGTGCGCTGTCGAGCGCGTGCGCACCGGCATTTGCTCGCTGCAGCATCTTGTCGTCGACGCCACCACGATCGCCGCTGCTTGATGCTTGATGCTTGATGCTGTTCTCTTGTATCTTGTATTGGAGCTCTTCGCAAGCAAGAGATGTGCAATATATTGCTTTTATCAAAAAAGCGTCGTTTATGAGATATGGACGCCAACGAGATAAACTAGTGTGTACTTCCAAGGATTCGAATGATTTTATCCAATCAAAACCACAAAATCCAACGTATAACTAAACAGAACACAGATTGTGGAGAGTGGAGAAAACAGCTCGATGAGCGAAGGAACTGACGCATGGTTCATACTTGCCTGGACGATCGGCAGCAAGTACGGCCAGTCTCTGGGGTCAACTCTATACTCCAGGCAGAACACTCGGAGAGCTTGGAGCACGTCGCGTTGGCGCGCTCGACGCTTCCGTTGATCCATGGGCTGTACGCCACACTGAATCCCTGTTTGGTCTTACACATAACTCGAAGACCACTTCACTATTAAAGGACGTATTTGTCCTTGCGTACGTTTCACCGACGCTGTTGTGCGCTCAATCTACGCACTTGCGCTATCGACAACGTTTATCCATGAAATACAACAATAAAGGGTCTTTTAAGATAATCTTCAAGCTCTCTACGTCAACATCTGGACCTCCGCAGACTTCCACGAGACGCTTTGATATGGATTGGGGCGTCGCTGTGCCAAAACGTATAGCACTTATGACTCAAGCATGCATATACTAATATTTGTTCCTCGAGCAAGGGGGAACATGATCAAGTATTGTATATCCCGCGATAACGCGGAGGAAGTATACACAAGCACATATCGTGAATACATTCATGATATAGGCATTCACAAACACAGCTTTCGTGTTCCAGCGTCGTCCTCCCGCCAAAACGCTTGCAAGTGTTGCCCTTGCTTGTCCTACTCTTAAATTTCTGGGCTGGTTAATCTTGGAGCCTTGAACACTAGGAGGTACCGCTCGAGAAGCGCTGGCAATCGTTGAGCGTGAGGAACGACATCCCTCACGTACTGGCACACCACATTATTTTCTCATTCCAGTAATAACACGTATGTTACGTGATGTCATAGAGGTTCATCAGTCGTCATCACTGTGTGAATCATATACATGTCGTCATCGTTGGTGCTTTGCGTTTTGATTTGTGAACCGATTGGATGAAACACATGTGGCAAAGGCAGAATTCAAGCTCTCGTATGAAAGAGGACAACAACTTCTCAAATATCCAACTGCGATTTTGCTTCATGCGTATGGGGTCGCACCTATTGCTGTTTTACTCGTCATCATATCCGTCATGATTGATTATGTATATGTGTACAATGCGCGCTTCAACTATGCAAACTTTGCAAGTAATTGTCAATTTTGTGATGCGAAATCCCTTGCGTTGCTAGTGGGGCGGGGAGGAAAATGACTTCGTCATCATCAATGTCATCACCGACGAGATCTCGAACGCGATCGCTGTTTGCTGTTGTCTTTGCTCGCTTGGTTGGTCGCTTCGGTGCTGGTTGGCGTAGCCGAGTTGGCTTTGCCTTTTCCTTGCCATTGTTGTCGCGTTGGTCGTGTGCACTGCTATTGACATTCGGTGTTGCGAGCGCGGCGCTGGAAGCGAGCGCAGTGTCATCGCTCTCTGCCTCTTTTCGCTTCGAGGTAAAGAGTAACGTCCCAGACCTTGTGTCATCTTCAGACCGAGTAGACGAGTGCTCTGGTTCTTATGGTCAAGTACAAGTCAATCATTATCTTCAATGAAGCACGTACGTGAGCAATCGCTCGAGTTGAACGCACAGCGTCTTGGTCGCAGTGTTTGTCGTATGCCCACGTGTCATCACGTCGCCAGCAGCATCAAAGTGCTCCACAAGTTGCTGGGACGTCGCGAAGGCAGCTCTCGTATTTGATTGCTTTGTTGACGACGTTGTTATGTCTATATAGGTGTTTTAGCTTTTAGAGAGGCTATTTTGTCTATTTTTGTGTCTTGTTTTCTTCACTATCAGGAGTGTTTGCGATTCTTCAAACACAGCCAAACCGCCGCAAGCTCAAGCTCAAGCAAGCTCAAGCAAGCTCAAGCAAGCTCAAGCAAGCTCAAGCTCAAGCTCAAGCTCAAGCTCAAGCTCAAGCAAGCTCAAGCAGACAGACACACACCAGCGCGACGATGGAGGAAGCACTGGAGCGCGTGGCGACGCAACTGGCGCTCGGTGACGTAGTGCGGTTCAACCGCGGCGAGTATGCGCACGTGGCGATCTACATTAGCCGCGGCAAGGTGATCCACCTCTGGTCGCCGAGTGAGCGCGACTTCCAAGTGCGCATCGATACGCTGCGCCGTGTGCAGCTCAGTGCACAGCATCCCGACGCGACGCACTACCACGAATACGCAGCGCTCACAGCGCTACCCGAGTGCTTCTCAGATGAAATGGACGCGAAGATGCTCGCAGATCACCAACTCGTGCCGCTGTCCGGTGAAGAAGTCGTGCAGCGCGCAATGGAGAAGCTCGGAGAGACCGAGTACGACTGTCTGTACTACAACTGCGAGCACTTTGTGACGTGGGCGCGCTACGGTTTTGGCGCGTCGCCGCAAGTGGCGTCGCACACAAACCACGTCCTTGCTGGCGCACTGCTCGGTGCAGCCGTCGGTGGCATCGCTGGCTTTGTCGCCGGCGGGATCTTCTCGCTGTTCCTCAAGGGCGATGCGCTCGCTGCATCTGCTGGCGTCTCAACTGGCGCAACGCTATCGCCGTCTGCAAGTGCAGCAGGTCGTGATGATCGCAACGACACCATCCACAGCAGCAGCGAAGACGACGCAGTGTCACCAAGCAGCTCAGATCGTGCGAGTCCGTTGGGCTTGACTGACAGCAGTGACAAGAGCGACAACGAGTACCACGACAGCAGTGAAGACGATGATAGTGACGTAGCTCGAGCGGCTGAGCGCGCGCGTCTGTGGGCGGATCTCGAAAACCTCCGGTCGTCGGACGTCCCAAGCGCTGAACTGAGTGCGCTCGACGAGTGGGTCGAAGCGCGTCGGCGCCATGCAGCTGCTGCGTCTGCGCGATTGTACTCGAACGACCGCCACGCAGCGCTTGCAACGCGGCTCGCAGAGGACGAACTGCAGTGCGGGTACGCTTGGTTCTCGTTCTCTATGTGTGTATGATTTGAATCGGCTGATACTGATGGCGCACTCACACTGTGGACGCTTGTGTGATAGGATCTGCTTCACAGAGCTACTTCGCGTGCGCACAGTGGCGTTCTCGTGCGACCACTTTACGTGCGGCGTCTGCTTTGACGCGCTCCATGAGAACGCGGACGGATTCAAGTGCTGTCCCTACTGCCGGTGCGTGCCACGCATTGGAGACAGACTGCTTCGTACAAGGAACTCACTGGTAGTTGCTGCTGATGTGCCTTAATAGACTCGAAGTGCGCGCAGTTGACGAGATCCACAAGTCAACGAAGGTGCGCGCAAAGCAGACGCTGCAGCAGTGGCCACTCGCAGCAGCAGCGACGACGTAGGACAGACAGACGAATGTCTTGTCATGCGCCTGTCTTGCTACTGCTGCTATCGTCGCTCTGTCAAGCACTGCCACCACTTGTGTCACGACATCTCAGTCGAGCAACTCAGTGCTGAACGTAACAGAGTGTCGCCATGAGCGCGACACTTGTATTCTTGAATAGTATGAAACGTCCATCTAGTGTCCACTTCAGTGCGACAGTCGTCCATCTACTTCTTACTGACAGTGCGGCTGCTGTGCACGGAGAGCATTGGCTCCTGGAGTCTGCCGCTCGTTGGCAGGTTGAAGCGCAAGAGGTCGCTCCAGCCAGAGTGTGCTGCGGCGTACCAGTAGCCATATGCAAAGTACGACGCAACGGCTGCTGCGACCCACGCGACGCTGAGCTGGAGCGCCAAGTGGTTGATCTGAGCGATCATGTACCAGTTCGCGAGCATGCAGATCGCTGGGATGAACGGCACGAGTGGCGCAGAGAAGTAGCGCGAGTCGTTGTACGCTTGGGGACACTTGATTGCGAGCACGAGCGTGAGGATCGCAGTGACACCGAGGCACACGAGTGCGAGCACAAGGCACGCGTACGAGTTGTGGTTCACGTAGCCCTCTTGGTAGAAGAACGCAGTGAGTCCTGTTGCGACAAAGAGCGCACCGATCGTGCGCGGTGCAAGGCGTGGCGACGCGTCCTGCGTGCGCACCATGAGGATCGCGACGTTTGCAATGTTGAACGACAGCATGACGCCGAACGTGACAATGTCCCAGAGCGTGATGAACGGCACGACGACTGCGACGGCTGTGAAGAAGAGACCCGTGATGAGCGTGTTGTAGAACAGATTGCCGGACGCGTCGACGCGCGTGAAGATCTGTGGCATGAGCCCGTCGCACGCGAGCGCGTAGTTCAGCCGTGGCTGTGCGAGGAGACCGATGAGCACGACGACAGGCATGGTGCACGTCTCGCCTGCGCGCACGATCTGTCCAGCCCACTTCCAGCCGTGGCCTTCAAAGCCAGCAGGGAAGCTCGATGCATCGAGATATGGCACCATGCCCGAGAGCACGAGCGAGCAGAGCGTGCTGAGCACCGCTGTGCCGAGCACGACGCTCATGACAGCAATCGGCATGACCTTCTTGGGGTTCTTCGTCTCGCCGGCGAGGCAGCACACTTCGTCAAAGCCGACGTAGCCAAACAGCGCTTGCGACGCACCAGTGATGACGCCTTGGAACCCAAACGCAGAGGCGCCGTCAGTCTCAGTCTCGGCTGGGACGAACGGTGTCAAGTTGTCCACGTCCATGGCTGCAAAGCCCATCACGATGATGAACACGACGACGAGGACCTTCGTGATCGTGACGGTGTTCACGAACGCCTTGCCAAAGCGCACACCGAGCAGCAGCACGACCATGCTAACGAACTGGACAAAGCCGCCGAGGATGTTGGCGTACTTGAGGTTGAGCCAGTGCATGTCCGTGTCGGGGTAGTCGAGGATGAGCCACTCCTCGACCTTGTCGCCCCAACTGCGCGCAACGCCAGCGCCAGACACAGCATACTCGAGCGTGAGTAGCCACGCTGCGATGACAGCAGGCAGCTCGCCGATCGTGTGGTACGCGTAGGCGTACGTGCTGCCGGACGACGGCACGCGCGTGCTGAGCTCCATGTACGCGAGCGCATTGAAGGAGCAGACGACGCCGCCGATGAGCCAGCTGATGACAGCAGCAGGACCCGCGGTCGAGCTGATGATCAAGCCGGCAGTCGAGAAGATGCCGCTGCCGATCGTGCCGCCGATGCCAATGCAGAAGAGGTCAAAGAGCGTGAGCGTGCGTGGGATGTCCTGCGAGTTCTCCTCGGCCTCGATCACGCGCATGGGCTTGGTGCGCCACATGCTCTCAAAGAGCGTCGCTTTGCGCTCCATGGTGCTGGCTGTTGCAGGAGTGCGGTCTCGGGAGTGTGGTCCAAGAGTGCGAGTGCGAGTGCGAGTGCGAGTGTGGTGTGTGTGTGTCGAAGACCGGAGATTGACGAGTGAGATAGGACAGCGGGGTGGCGTCGATTGCCTGGACCCCCGGCGCAGTGCGAGTCTGTGCCCATCCAGAACAGCGCATCTCGCAACAAGCTGAAGTGTCAGGGTCACCAGAGTCGGTGCCCCGTCCTTGGACCTCGCTCCATGAGCGTGCAAGAGAGCGAGCGTACGAGCGAGGCAAAGAGATCCAGATCGATCGAGCGTCCGAGTCGAAATGAGTGATCTGAGCCAACCAAGGAGCCAACATGGAGCCTCGGACCGCCAGGCTGGCGGTCGCTTTGACTGCCTTTGAGCGCACGTGCCAAGGAGACGTTGTTGTCGCCATCCACGCGAACGCAATGCGAGCACGAGCGCAGCGATTTGGTGCGCTTCTCGACGACGTGTTTCCGACTGGAAGTCTTCAGCTGGCGGTCAGCATGTGCGCTTGCAATGCAGTTGCAGTATCACGTCAACTACCTGTCTGCGCGCTCATCGTGCGCAGAGCGTGTCTGAGCCCAATGGCACTCATCCAGATGGAGGTGTCAGGACTGGCGGTGTGCATTTGCACAATGCGATCATACCAGAGCAAGTTTGCCTCCATTCACACCGCGAACGAGTACTTTGTAAGTGTGAGTACGAGAGCGCTTCGGTGTCGTTGAGACCTCCTGCAGTCCAAGCACGATCTCGGTGCGCGTGCATCTTCGTCATGAGACGCAGAGGAGACTCGAGGACCTCGTGACGTACATGGTTCAGATGTCCACTTGCAAATTCGAATCTATACTTGATATTTCTATTGATCTGTACAACCACCTTGTTTGTGTGGTTGCATTGCGATATTCGCCCCTCCTCATCGACTGATAGTCAATTGATCGACTGGATCGACCAGCCCAAGCATGAGCGAGCACGAGTCGATGGCGCCGACGGACCTCCCGCGCGGCTGGAAGCAAGTGGAGAGCAAGAGCCGTCCTGGCAAGTCGTACTTCCTGCACCTCAAGACCGGCGAGAAGACGTGGAAGCTCTCGCACGTGCACGCCAAGGAGCGCGAGCTCCGGCACAAAGCAAAAGCGAAAGCTGCTGCTGCTGCACACGCAGGGTCGTCGTCTGGATCCGGAGCGAGCAAGAAGGCGTCGAGCGGCGAAAGCGTGCATGCGCTGCACATTCTCGTCAAGCACGCCGACTCGCGTCGCCCGTCGTCGTGGCGGCAGGAGACGATCACGCGCAAGAAAGCAGTGGCGATCGCCAAAGTCGAAGGCATCCGCGAGAAGCTCGTCGCGTGCGCAAAGGAGAACCCAGACGTGCGTATGCCATGTACAAGTGTGTCTACATGGTAGTATCGCTGCATGATAGCACGAGGACTGACTGTGTAGAGCGGTGCTCTCTCTCTACAGCACAAGGAAGCAGTGCGGGAGCTTTTTGAAGAGATCGCGAAAGAAGAGAGCGACTGCAGCAGGTACGACACGACCGCCGCTATGTACACATGTGTTTGTGCGTCGTACAGTCGACTAACAGGACTGCTGACGTGCCGCATGCAGTGCGAAGCGCGGTGGCGACCTCGGGAGCTTCACGCGCGGCAAGATGACGCCGCCGTTTGAAGCTGCAAGCTTTGCGCTCAAGGTCGGCGAGCTGAGTGAGCTCGTCGAGAGCGACAGCGGCATTCACGTGATCCTGCGCGTCGGCTAAGCGCGCGTCGTCCTATTTTGTAGCGTGTGTGGTGCGTCGTGCCTCACTCGTTCGCTCGCTCCTTGCCGCCACGATGCTGCTGCGGTCGTGCGTCATGGCCACGAACGACACGGAGAGCGAGAGCGTGCGCCTAGCCCATCTGCTGCCGCTTGTTGAAAGCGCTTGCTCTCTCTCACACACACATGTACACACTGAATCATATGCTCATACCACCCCACATGCACACGCACACGCACATACGTAGGACGGTTGGTTAGGATGGAGTGATAGGAGTCAGTAGGAGCCGCGGGACTACGTGCAGTCCTAGCATTGAGAGGACGTGTCTGCGGTCGTGCTCGCAACGCTCGTCCTGTGTGCTGGTGCTGTCCTCTGAGGATAGACACTTGATGAGAAAGCCCATAACGTGTGAAGGTGGCGACTGTGTGGGGGGACGCAAGAGCGAGCGAGCGAGAGCCAAGCGTGAGCAAACAGTCGAGTGTTGATTACATAGTGAAGTGCGCGTGTGTGTGCGGAGCTACAGAGCAAACACGCGCGCAAAGCCGTCGTCGGCCGTGAAGAGCGCAGTCGCGGGCTCGAACGCGAGTGGCACTTTGCCCTTCTCCTTGCGCTTGAGCTGCTTGTCAAAGAGGCTCTTGTACGAGATGTCCATGACGTCGTCGAGGTCGAGGAACGCGTGGCGGAGCTTCTCTTCAAACAGCGTCGCTTTGAGCGCGACGTCTGCGTTGTAGTGCTGCTTCATTGTATGGAGCTCCCAGAGCGAGCTCTGGAGCGCATTGCACGCCTGTGGGTCCTGCTCGTCGCTCACGAACGGGTCGTGACCGTCCTTGAGCACGATCTCGATCGCTTGGCCCGAGAGCTGCTTTGCCGCCGCATCGACTGCATTGGCGCTCGAGAGCGCTTGACGGCGCTTCGCGGCTTGCTCCGCGGCCGTTGACGCGCCGGTGCGGTGGATGAGCTGGAGACACTCTTTGTGGCGCAAGATGAGGTTGTAGACCATTGGGATGATGAACAGGATCGCACCCGGCTCGGCCACGAGCGCAAGGCGCGAGAAGCGCTTTGCAAACGCGGCGATCATGTACGCTGGCAAGTGCGTCGACGACAGGAAGAGGTCCAAGAGACCAAAGAACCGGTTGCTACAGACACAACGTGCCAGGCAACGTCAGTCTAGAGCACACAAGAGAGTAAGAGTAAGAGGAAGAGAGCAAAGAGAGAGCGTATGAAGACGCACCGCTGCTTGGCGCTCAAGAGACTTGGGTCGTCGAGGAGGCGGTAGAGCTTGTTGTAGAAGTCGGGGTAGTCAAAGTTGTAGTCCTGGATGAGGATGAAGAGACTGTTGAGTGCGAGGAGACTCGTGACGCCGCCGAGACTGTACGAGTCGGTGAGGAAGTCCGAGAGCAGCAGCGGATTCACAAGGTGCGGCATGATCTCGTCCGGGAGCTGCACGAGGATCTTCTTGTACGCATCTTGTGGCAGCGGGTGGCGCAAGAGCGCGACCCACGCTTGGCTGAATGCGTGCTGGTGCTGCTTGACACTGCGCAAGCCCTTCGTCTTCTTGCCGTTCGATGCCTGCTCCGTCTTCTTCGCGGCGTCTTCAGCTTTGCGCTTGTTCCCAATCGCAAGCGGCTCATCGTCCGAGTCTGCGTCACTGTCGTCGTCGTCGTCGCTCACGAGCTCATCAGCTGGCAATGCGCTAGCAGCGTCGTCGACGTCAACGAGGAACGACGTGATGTCGCTCGCGCTCTCTGGCATCTTGACCGACCCGAGCAGCCGCAGCGCGTTCGGGATGAACGACTCGTCGGTCGCAGTGCGCTTGTCGGCGTCGTCCTTTGCGTACTCGCTCTCGAGGAGCTGCGTCACGTTCTTGAGCATGAAGTACTGCACGTCAATGTACGCTGCGACGTACTCGCCTTTGAACACGCTCGCGAGCTCGCCCTTGAGCTTTGGCACGGCCAAGAGCTGCTGGATCACGCGCATGAACGTTTCGTTGCCAAAAGCTGGCGCACCGCGCATCTCGCCTTCGCACGCAACAAACTCCATGAGCGTGCGCAGCGCAGCGACCTGTGCGTTGCTGTCGCTCTTGTTCACGACCCAGTCGAGCATCTCTTTGATGAACGCGACGTAGATGCCCCAAAGCCACTTGCGGAACTTGGTGATCGCTTCCGCGTCGCCAGCAGCGCTCTTGGCTTTCTTCGCGTCCGACGGCGCGCTCTCTTTCGCAACAGCTACATGTATGCAAACGTCACAAGGAGACAAGATGAGTGTCAGTCGCGCTTGTATGCACACGCACTAGCACGCGCACGAGCGCTGTAGAGCCCAAGCAGAGCACGCTGCGCACCTTTGAGGTCGCCCTTTTCGAGGAAAAAGAGCAGCAAGCGGCGCATCGAGAGCATCGCTGCTTGGCTCACGGCCTTGTCATCGTGCTTGAGCGCTTTTACGATCTTTGGGAGCTCTGCATATACATTCGAGTCACAAACAGAGCACAAGCGCAGAGGACGAGTGGGTCTGTCAGGCACTGCACGTGTGTCCTCGTGATGTGCATAACGACACATGCACTTGTGCTTGTAGTCGCTTGCCAGAGCAAGTGAACCGCAAGACGCACCATTGATCTGCTTGACGTCCTCCTTGATCTTTGCTTCGAGCTGCTTGATCTCCGCAGCGCTCGCCATCGTCGTCGTCGTCGTGCGTGCGTGGGTCGTGAGGTGATTGCAATCGCGCTGGTGGTGATGGCGGCTCTTGGCGTCCAAACTGCTGGAAATTGATTGGCGAGCGCGGACAAAACCCTTGTTCGAAAGTTTTGCTTGCTTTGTATCATTGCATTCGAATTCGAGAAGTGAATAGTAGCATTCGTTGTGATCATACAATCACAAGGTTTATTGCGATAATGTCTAGCGTACGTCAAAATACCACTCCTTCGATTAGCACCTTCCAAACTATGCGACACTATCACTTGAGTTTGTATGTAGCATTCGGTTAAGAGCGCTCTATTTAGATACTACACCCTGAATAGAAGACTCTGTTCAGCCAGAAAACAACAAGCGCGAAAAGCACGACAACGACGACGATAGCAGCGGGCACGTGCAGCTTCACACCGGCGACGACGACGACACCAAGCAGCAGCAGCAGCTCTCACTGCTTCTATTCTTCATCTCATACCAAAACCTTTGTGTGAGCACGAGAAACAACCGCGCTCGAAAGCTCAGATCTCGCGCATCAGCAGCAACAACAACAACAACAGCAACGTGCGCTTGACGATCCCACTCCAGCCACAGTCGTTCTTGACCAAACAGCAGCAACACAGCAGACACACCAGATGGACGCATCTCACGAGCCTGAGAACGAGTACTTGCGCTTCTTGCGCGGCTTGCGACCGACTGACGATGGCGCAGTGCACGGCGTCTCAATGAGTACGTGTGCAGTGATTTGCCACTGACAACCGTTGTTTGACAATGTCTGTGCATGCATCACACGTTCAGCAACAGCTCGCTAACTAACGCTACGCATCTCTTTCGCTTGCCCCTGCCGTGCGTGGCGACGCAGATGACCTGTCGGCAGCACAGGCAGTCGATCTCGACTTCCGCATGTCGTTCAGTGGTCCCGATGGTCTCCCCACTCTCGACTCGGACCTTGGGCACCACGTCGCGGGTCACGACAGCGTCGAGTTTGCAAACATGCTCTTGCCACATGACGACGAGCACGAGTCGCGGTCCCACGCAGATGACACTGGAATTGCAGCAACTGCGCGGCTCCAGCTCCACAACACTGCTGCGTCGAGCACTAACGTTGCGAGCAGCAGCCGCAATGGTGTCCACAACAACAACAACGACAGCGAAGACGACGACGTTGGTGACGACGCAACAGACGATCCCGACATGGGCGACACGCGCGTCAATGGTGCACTGCGCTGCCAGTACAAAGCAAAGACGCGGCAGCAGTGTCCGCGCGCTGCAACGGGCTGCGACTCACGCTGTGCGATCCACAAGATCAGTCAGTTCTGCCGCCAGCCGCGGTGCAGCAAGTTCAACCAAGGCAACGGCTTTTGCATCAAGCACGGCGGCGGGAAGCGCTGCAAAGAGGAAGGCTGTACGAAGCAAGTGCAGGGCTACGGCTACTGCTCTGGCCACGGCGGCAAACCGCTCTGTCCAGTCGCTGGATGTGAGAACAAGCGCATGGAAGGCGGGTTCTGCAAAGCCCATGGCGGCGGTCGGTTCTGTCAGCACGACGGCTGCAACAAGCGCGACATTGGCGGCGGCTACTGCATCACACACGGCGGTGGGAAGAAGTGCAAAGCCCCAGACTGTGGCAAAGTCGACCGCGGCGGTGGCTACTGCAAGCGCCACGGCGGTGGGAAGAAGTGCGAAGTCGAGGACTGCAAGAGCTGGGCGATTGGCGGCGGCATTTGCATTGAGCACAAAGGTCCTGGGAAGCGCTGCAAGACGATTGGATGTGCCAAGTACGACCTCGGCGGCGGCCACTGCATTGCACATGGCGGTGGCCGCAAGTGCATCGTTGAAGGCTGTTCGAAGATCCGACAAGTGAACAAGCGCTGCCGTGGCCACGGCGGGAAGCTCATGTGCACATTCGACGGCTGCGAGCGCGCGGCGCAGAACTTTAAGCTGTGCAAGACACACGGCGGCGGCAAGCGTTGTCAAGCCGAAGGCTGCACGAGTATGCAAAAAGGCGGTGGCTTGTGCATTCGCCACGGCGGCGGTGCCAAGTGCCGCGAAGACGGCTGCGGTGCAGTCGATCGCGGCGGTGGCTACTGCAAGAAGCATGGCGGCGGGAAGAAGTGCACGCTGCACTTTTGCAAAAAGTGGGTCGTCGGTGGTGGCGTGTGCGACGACCACCTCGACATGGAGCTCACGCACCAGAGCGGCGACGAGATCTCGCGCATTGGCTCATATTTAAACGGTGAGCCCATTGCGCTCTAACCAACCAACACACTTGCGTAGTTGTGCATCTAATCTAATGGCGAAGCTCAATCGCGTCGTGATGGTGGTGTCACGCACGCAGCTTGAGGAGAAGCAGAGCTATCGAGAAGAACGAACTCACGCAGTTGTGCATGGACATCTTCACCAGAGCGTTGGTCTTCTGAGGTTTATACCCTGTAGATAGTGAAGCTTTTCCAATACATTGTGCGAGTCAAATGCACCTCGAAGAACAAACCGTACATGTCATTATACTCGAGCATACAGCCTCGCGTTACTGGCGACTTTCAAAACGCCTTTGCATGTCAAAGCCCAAGAAAGGAAGAGCGAACGAGGTGGACGACGACGATGCGGCGCCGAGGGCGGAATGCGCGGCGCACAACCACTGCGAGTGACCAGGGAGCGCGGCGCCGCGCAGCTGAACGAGGGCACGCCGACTCGTCAGCGACGCAGGACGACGGTGCGGGTCCGTGGAGCCACGGTCGCGGCGTTGCGATCAAACAGCAGCAGCAGTTGGAGCTCTCGCCGCCACCGCATCACCAGTACTACCCAAGCGGTCAGTTCCACCTCATGAGCTCGAGTCCAATTGCGCTCACGCCGAACCTCAGTCCGCTCTACAAAGTCCCTGCGCCAAACTACTCGAGCGCCACGGCCGCGTCGGTCGCGCAAGCCGCAACTGCGACTGCTGCTGCGCTCTCGCGCCAGCCGCTCGACGAGACCATTGGCCGTATCTTCACGACGTACTTGCCCAACTTCTTTGACGCTCTCGGCAAGTTCCAGTACCATCAGGTACGTGCGTGTGCTCGCTCGCTTGACCAAAGCAATGCCACGATGGAGCTGCTGCTGATGCGATTATGCTGACGATGATGACCATGTGCAGGCGCTTGCGAGCTTTGAGTGCGAGGGCAAGAGCGAGTGGCGGAGCTGGGACGCGTTTTCAGTCATGCGCAAGCTCGCTGCGTCGTGCGAGAGCACGTACCACCTCATGAAGTACCTCGAGCCCGATGTGCTGCACTCGGACGCGATCGACCTCATGTACAGCAAGCTCGTCGTGCTGCTGAACCACTTGGCCGAAGAGCTCAAGCCGCTCATTGCGCACCAGCAGCACTACCACCAGCACGCGCACCACTTTCCAGTGCACTCCATGAGTAGTGCAGCAACGCCAGTGGAGCCACTCGCAGACATCACGATGTGCGGCGACTTGGGCTACTACGCTGAGCTCCTGGACCAAGCCGCTGAGTTCTTCTCTGTACGTCTAAGCTATCTACGCCTGGATGGGATGCCATGCACTGTGGCTCTCACACACTCTCTGTCTGTCTCTCTCTGTGACTAGCTCCGTCTCCCAATGGTTGAGATGTATCGCTCACTGGCGCTCGCAACAACGCCACTCGACTGTCACTACGTACGTACAACTGTGTCGACTGCTCGTCTTAGCTGATAGAGAGCAGTGCTGAGTACCTAAGGCTCTTGTGTGCATCCGATACCTGCAGCTCTTGCGTATGCTCGACGGTCTCCTCGTGCGTCTCGATGCGTTTGACCATCCGCTGCTCGAGACAATGAAGCAGTCGGCGATGGAGGAGAACCGCGCAGTGTACGCAGCGATGCAAGCAGAGCTCCGGATCACGCAGTACGACTTTACAAAGTCCATGGTCGCGCTCCATCGCCTGAAGAAAGTCCTCGCGTCCTGGAGCGAGCACATTGACTCGATCTCAGACTACGCGCTCTTTGACACAGTGAATGGCGCTGGACTCCACGGCGACGACGAGTACGACCGCAGCGGTCGCACGAACGAAGACGACGACGTTGACGACGATGACGACGAGAACTACACGCTCTCGGACTCGATCTACTCGAACGTGTCGTTCCCAGTCCCCGGCAGCAGTGTCACTGGCGCCGACGCAACGAGCTTCTTCTCACGCAGCGCAGTGCGGCGCACGAGCTACAGTGTCGCAGGGTCCGACTACCCTGGCGCAGGTGCAGGCGACGAGCTCCTGCTCTTGGCGCGGAACCCGTCTGTGATGTCGGTCGAGAGCACAACGAGCGTTGCGTCTGAGGTCCAGAGGTGCGTTCGCGAGCGCGTGTGGCTCAGTACTGATGACGAGAGCCATACTCACACGTGTCGTTCATGTGTCTCGCTCCTGCAGCACGTTCAGTCGACTTTTGTCCCAGAGCAACATCCTCAAGCGCGGACTCGCAGGCGTGAGTGGGTCCGTGCCGATGGCAAACATTGTCCAGCGACCTGGCGATCCGTACGCCAGTACTGGGAGCACGATGCTCACAAACACACTCGAGCAAGCGATCCTCGGTGGCGGCGGCAGTGGCAACGGCTCGAATGGCACTGCGCATCACCACGGCAATGGCAATGGCACGGGTGGCAGCAGTCGGAATCTGTCGGCCGCAGAGATGATTGCACTGTCGATGAAGAAGCAAGAGCGCGACGACGGCTTCCTGCTCCCAGTGTTCCAGTGGGCAAAGCGGTTCTACCGCTCGCTCGTGGCCAAGTTCTCGCTCTACTTTCACCAGTGGCTCGAGCCACTCGAGCGTCAAGGCGACTTCCTCACGCACGACCTCACGCGATTCATCCGTACACCGATGGGCATCTCGTACCTCCAGCTCATGGACGTCCTCCTTGCTCGTGGATGTACGTCTTCAGTCATTTGATGGCACTACTCTCGCTCTAGTGACATAGTACTCACTCTCTCTGTCGCTTGTGTGACGATGACTGACTGACTCTATCACTAGCGTATCGAGGCGACGACGGCGCTGCGTGCATCATGCTCATCCTCGAGACGGAGCAGCTCGAGAACAAAGGCGCACACTACTACCAGAACGGCTACTTGTGTCCGAGCACGAGTCGCGCGCGACCGAGTCAGCCTGAGCCAGAGGATCCGCAGCACGAGAGCAGCAGCACTGGGAGCCCGAGTGACCGAAACAACAGTGTCGACTTGGTCGAGAAGCGCTCGCAGCAGCTCCTGCTGCAACACGAAGCTGCTGCTGCGGCGGCTGCTGCTGCATCGTCATCAGCGTCGCCATCATTGCTCAAGTCGCCGACAACTGCGACGCGACCACAGACGAACCATGCGCTGTTCATGCAAGTCGACACGGAGCGCGAAGAGGAGCAGAGCGACTTCTCGCCGCTCTGGGGTCTCCGTGGCTGGCCCGCAGTGTTCTGTTACCCGAACAAAGACCCGCCGCTCGCGCACTGGCCAAACATCGTGAGCCTGATCATGGACAACCGCGCGACACTGGAAGCGCCTCGCGCAGTGTACGTACGACACATTGGCTCATTGCGTCGTGCTCACTCATACTCTGGATCGAACGCAGTCACTCACGCATGAGGACGCTCGTGAACCGTGTTGCTCCTATCAGGTTTGCGCACACAGAGAAGCGCATGAAGACGTCGTACTACATCGCACGCGTGGATCCGTGTGTGCACCTCGTGCTGCTGCTCGAAGGCAAGCGGCGGCCGACAGAGAAGACGACGCAGGTGCGTGCGCACGTGAGACACAGTAGCTCGTACTAAGGTGTCGACAGATGAGACTGACTCTGTTGTTGTGGCTGTTGTTGTTTGTGGATGGACGACAGGACTTCATGCAAACGCTCGCAGTCAACTTGCAGCACGGCGGCGCGTTCGACTACTCGCGGAGCGTGAGTGCAGCGCCAAGCAGCGCGTCGTGAGCGTCGCTGTCGACGCCAACAGAGTCGCGAATGCAATCGCAAGGGAGCAAGCGCTAAGCGACGCAACAGGACGTCATCTCTCGCATCTCTTCCTCATCTTCACAGACAAACGCGCGTCTCTACGAACGTCCTGCATGATGCTCGTCTTCCTACTCACTCACTCACTCACTACCTGTTGCTCTACTCTACGTGCTCTAACTACTGCTGCTGCTGCTCTCTCGTCACTCGCTCATCATCGTCACACTCACACACTCGCCCACTCGCACACTCACAGAATGTACACTGGCTTGATCTCGCTCACGGCAAAGAGCTCCTGCGTCTCGACGCACCGGATCATGCCGCTGCGCTCGTTGCGCTTGAGCAGCTCGTCAATGCCGTCCAGACTGTACACGTGGCCGTTCGGGAGCACGCGCGGTGGGTTGTGCTCGTCCATCACGCGGTGCGTCACGCGGCACACGAGGCGCGAGTGCGGGTGGTACGCAAACGGCAGACCCGAGCAGAGTGTCGCGCCGACGTCGCTGCACGACGGACAGATCGGAACGTCAGCGTCTGCTCCGAGCGTCGAGCAGTCGCTCAGCTTGCTGATATTCGCTTTGTCGTGAGCGTCGCTCTCGCTGCCGTCCTGGGTCGCAGCGTCAACACTCAAGCGCTTGGTCTTCTTGCTCTGGCGCTCGACTGCGTCGTCGCTCTGCTGACTGCTGCTGCACTCGCTCTCGCTCTCGCTGTCTTGACGACTCCGTGTGCGCGCGAGCTTCGCGTTCGCACGGTCGTCGCGCTGGCGCTGGCACGTGCGCGTGTTGAGCGTCGAGAGACCAGTGTAGAGCGCAATGCAGAGCGATGATGGGTTGTGGAGACCATATACTTGCGCAAACGTCGTCTGGAAGTCGTCGACGAGCTGCGTCCACCGGTCTGGAGCAAACAGCGCAGCATAGTGCGCTTGCCCTGACGCCTCAGGGTCTGGGAACGCCAGCGTGCCCATTGCGACTTCGATCTCAGCCAAGTCCGTACGCTGCACGGCTGCGTCGTCACGCTGCAGTGCGAGCGGCGTGAGGAAGAGCTGTGCGTACTGGATCGCTTCTAGCGCCTTGCGCGCGCGAACAAACTCAATGAACTCCTGCACGCGCAGTCGGAACTCGAGGCGCGAGTGCAGACGGCGAAGGCGCGAGCCATTCAGAGCACACCACGCAAGCGCAGAGCCCGTGCTGTGGTCACGAAGGTCCTGGACAATGCGCTGGCACTCAGCGTGGAGGTCGTGGTCGACGAGATAGCCAACACGCTTCGTCGACTCGATGATCGCTGCGCTCGCCAAGTAGCCGCGACTGAGGAGGTAGTCGGCGATCAAGCGATTGCTCAGCTCGCTCTGGACGCTGCGCTTGAGGTCGTCGTCGACAGTCGTCGCGCTCTTCTTTGGATCAAAGTGGGGCGCTACAGCTGCGAGGCCGCTGA
Source organism: Globisporangium rhizosaccharum (assembly GCA_023333795.1). Lineage (NCBI taxonomy): Eukaryota > Oomycota > Peronosporomycetes > Pythiales > Pythiaceae > Globisporangium > Globisporangium rhizosaccharum. The sequence goes on from JAASFN010000021.1 coordinate 22,448, forward strand.
CGTAGTGCGCACGGCGGAGACAAAGGTCCAAGTCGCGCTGCTGCTCGGTCGCTTTGAGCTTTGCGTCGTGCTTGAGGCGCTGGATCTTGCTCGTGAGGTCGTCGAGTTTGTGGACGAGAGCGTCAATGTCCATGCGCTGCGCTGGCTGCTGCTCTTCGTGCAAGTGCGTGAGGCTCTTGGTCACAGCTGCGAGCTCTTTCGTGAGCTGCTTGTGGTACAGACGGAACGACTTGTTCGCTTGCTCAAACGGCGCGCGCAGGAGCGGGTGGCTCAGTTCCATTGTAGTGATGTGCGCTTGTTGCTAGAGCGAGTGAGCAAGTGCTTGTCGAGGCGGCTTTGTAAGCGTAAGAATAAGCGCGTGCGTGCAGGTGCAATGCCTTTCTCGAGTGTCTGTCTGTCTGTGAACGTGCCACAGAAAGAGAGCGCAGCACGGAGCAGCAGTCACTTTACGAGCCGCACACTCGACCACGCACGCATGCACACACGCTCAATACAGAGCAAGACATATAGGTGAGGGCGTCATGCGCAACACGCCGTTCTGTGCGACTCGACCATTCGTCACGTGGCACTCACGACGATGTTGAAGCTGCAGCGTGACTGAGTTGCTTGGCTGCAGCGGACTCACTCGACTGCTGCATCCAACTCGCTTCACACACACACATCGACGCGTTGATGCAGCACGCGATAGTGGCAATAGCGTACCTGTGCGTAGGATCGTCGTGGCAGGGCAGCAGCGGCGGTGGGACCTGGTGCGTCGGCGAATGGCGTTTTCTCCATCGATCCTTCTCTTCGACACAGACGCACAACGTCAGGCAACGATGAATTGCGCGATGGTGCCACTTGAATTGCGCGTGTACCTCACAGGCTCAAGCGCAATTCAAAGAATTGCCGAAAGCATACAAAACGCAAGTGTGCAGCGATCCGGATATAGTTCTGAATTGTTGCAGCAAGTCAGTCCAGTATCCGGATGATATGATGTTCAAACTGAATACAGTACCGGTGCCAACACGCGCAACACACCTTCAAGAGCTCATGAACGACTTCTTCTCGTCAGCTAGCACATGGTGCAGCTCATCTAACATTCTCCGTCACGTCTACACGTGCAGAGAGACACGCTCTTGTCCCAGAGCACTCATTGCTCTCACTCCATGCGCGGCTGCTTACTTCTACACAATGCGTACAGTACAAGCCAAGAGCGACAGCGTGTCAGTACCAAGACCAGTGTGTGTACAAACACTACAGCACACATGCTCAAGAACACGTACCTTGCGGCCAACGCGCTTGCGCTGGAGCTTCTTCTGGTTGAGCTCATCGAGCTTCTGCTGCTGCTCGTACGTGAGCGACTCGTACTCCTTCTGCTTCTTCTCCTTGAGCTCGTTCAAGCGACGGGCTTGCTCCTGTTAGGCACATCGTGGTTGTCAGTCCGTGTAGCTCCTAGGTCATCTTGGACAACAAGCACACTGTGTGTGCAGCACACGCGTCATCAACCGTACCAAGAGTCCTGCCTCGGAGTTGTCCTTCTCTTGCTGGAGCTTTGCGCGCTTCTTCTGCGCACTGTACTTTGCCTGTTGTAGCAGAGTCATCAGACATCACAGAAGCGTCCTCTCTCTCTCAGCTCTCATGCGCACGCTCTCACCGACACTCCAGCTCAGAGCATCCACGGCACGCAATGAACGATCACGTACGTCACGCGAGAGCTTCATCGTCGAGCCAATCGCGTCGACCAAGTACGCGGCGAACTGCACGGCCTTCTCCGAGTCGACTTTCTTCGAGCCATGCCAGAGCTTGAAGCGCAGGCGCAGGACCTTTGGCTCCGAGGCAGGGATCCCACTACAAACGTTGTTCCAAGCAGCAGCAGCACACAGCCAGTTAGTTTTAGCGAGCGTCAGTGCACCAGTGTCGCTCAATACAGCCATATGAGCGAGTACGTACGTGATCTGGCGCGTGTTCATGTCCGTGATGACGAGGTACTCGAGGTGGTCCTCCAAGTCCTTGAGGAACTGCAGCAGCAACACACGCAGCCAGTGCTCGCTTGTAAGCTCTCAACCATCAAACCACCACTAGCCAAGTACACAGGCGAGCGTACAGTCTGGAACGTCTTGGTCAGCGCGACCTTTGGGACCTCAACGTGGTCCGTCGTCACGCAGTACGCGTCTGGGACGTCGTTCGACGCCACGCGCTTGGCGACTGTGATCTGCACACACGTCCATGTATCGTATCCCTTGAGCCTCATGTCGTCTGGAGACGCACCACGCACCCACACGAGCGTTCAAACGTCCGTACCAGCTCAGGAAAGACTTTCGTGAGTGCGTTGTACTCGAGCTTCTTGCTAACGGAGAAGATGAACGGATCGAGGTCCGCAGCGTTGAGCCCAATGTCAAACGTCTAGCGCACGAGAACATCCGGACAACAGGCGATCGCTCGTGAGGCTATGTCAATGACGAATGCGCTAGCCTGACGAGCGAGTCATCGTGTTACAGACACAAGAGAGAGAGCTGCAGTCACGCACCACGTAGTCGCTGACTGGGACGACGACGCGGAACACACGCGAGAAGAAGTCGTGGCGCGCCGCCAGCTGCAACAGTACGCAAACACACACAGCAGCAGTGCGGTCAGTCCTGGGACATGAAGTGAATGCTGCGACTGCGAGGACGCACCTCCAAGTCAGCGACAAAGCGCGAGCAGAACCGACGACCGGTGCAGTAGTACTTGTAGTTGTTCTTGCTCTCTTCGAGCAGCCCCACGACCGGGTTCGCAGTCGCACCGGTGTACGCAAACTGCTTTGCGAGGTGCGGCTGCGCATCGTCGAGCCTGTGAAGTGTACACACGCGTCAGAGCTCAGCGTGTTCGTTCGTACGTACTGCGCTCCTCGATCTGTTGTTGCCACGAGCACGCACCATTGGTCTGCAATGCGTTTGTTCTGCCACTTGCCAATGAAGTAGCAGAGCACGTAGAGCGCTGCGACGACCCAGCTCCCGGCTTCCAAGTAGAACACGTCGTCTGCGAGTGCATGCACACAGAGCCACGCACATGTGAGCACACAGTCTCGCAGATTTCACAGAGCAAAGCACGACTGCAAGACGTACTCGGGTTGAACGGCACAGTCGCAGTTGCTGCAGCGGTCGCTGCCTCTTTCTCTGCCTGCGCGTCCGCTGCGTCAAACTCGTCGATGTCTGCGTTTCGACACACACATGTAGCATCATTAGCATGAGTGTCAGCAGGAGTGCGTCACGCCATCAAACAGCAGTAAGTGGGCGTACCATTTGCAGCAACTTGGAGTGCAGCGTTTGCAGCAAGGAATGCCGTTGCGAGCGCCATTGCGCGTGCCATTGAGCGAGTCCACATCGTCTCGGCACTCTTGATCGATGATCTGCTGGGGATGATGATGGCGAATGTGCGTCCTGCTGCTCGAGGTCCAGCTCGCCGCTCCCACGTGGCTCGCAGTACCGCCAACTGTACCGCAACTGTACCAATCAGTGTGCAAATGTACCATTATAAATGGCACAGCAACAACCCGAGCCGTTTCTGCATCTTGAAACGACACGCAACACAAGCAATGGCGCTCCATCGCTCAGATCGCCAATCGAGCTGTCGTGGGCATCAGGTGCGCGCGGAGCATGACTGCCATGCGGACAGATATGCCAACGAGGAGACTCACTTGCGCATGCTATAGACGAAATGGATGATACAGCATCCAAGCAGCAGCACGTGAGCGACGCGCATGCATCTGCACAGCGAGAGCCTCCACTTGCAAAGCGAGGTGCGCAATGCACACACTTGCGTGCACTTACTGAATGTGGGCAGCTCAATTGCGAGACTAACTTGCTCGTGATGTGCATGTCTGGCGAGCACAGAAGCAGCGGTGCGTTCGATGTACTCGCGTTGTGCATGGCGTGACGGTCAATCGATGCGCTATGCACGTGCGTGACAGAGCTGTTATCATGTCGTGTGTGTGTCGCTAGATGAACTCCTTGGCTGGAAAGAGCAACGACGCACCGGTGATCAAGAAGCGATCGCCAACGAACGCAGCAGTCGTGAAAGAAGGCTTGCGAGCGAATTTGTCGGCGGCAGAAGCCACGTCGCAGCTCAAGGTGCTCTGCCGCAAGTTTGCTGCGCTGACGGAGAAAGTCAAGGCACGTACTACGTGACGAAGCGAGCGGATCGACAGCGAGCTCACACTCAGCTTCCATAGCATTGCAAAGGACGCCAGTGTCAGTCACTCACACTGCCATGTGGTGCTGGCTGCTACTGCTGTTCCTCTGTCCCAGGAAGAGACAAAGGTCCGAGAAGAAGCAGAGCGCGAAGTCCGACGGCTCGAAGCGATTGTCGAAGGTGCGTCGCGGTGCTAGCGTTGCCCGTCACAGAGCTAGACACTCAATTTCGTGCCGATGCGGCTCGTACATATAGGCAACAACGCGCCTGTGGTGTCATCGTGCCGTGCCGAGTCGCAAGCGTACATGCGCGACCTCAAGGATGCACATGAGCGCACGAAGCAGGAGCTGCGGTTCGAGAAAGACAAGAACGCGATGCTCGTGAGCAAAGCGCTCGAGCTCGAGCGCGAGAAGAACGCGCTGCTGGCCACTCAGTCCACTGCGACTGCACCACCCGGTGTGTTGATCGTTTTCAGTACGAGACGGTCCCGCCAACACTCACACAGTCACTAACAATGATGCTGTTGACTGCCATGAAGTAGATGCACCGCCGTCGCGCCAAGCGCAGTGGGACAAAGAGCAAGTCCAAAAGATCCAAGCGACGCTGCGCATGACGATCGACGAGCTCCAGGACGAGCTCACGCGGAAAGAGGTGCGCAACTGCGCTCGTTGTCTTGTACTAGCGTCTGTCGCTTGTCGATTGATCGACTGACAGCCGGGCTTGTTGTATACGACGACTTCAGGAGGAGCTCGAGTCGTTTCGCGAGCGATCGCAGCGAGAGCGCAGTCGCAACAAGCAGCTCGAGACCGAGCTCCGGAGTCGAGACGACGCTGAGCGCGATGCTGCGCACGTCCGCCGCGAGCTTGAAGCAGAGCTTCGGCGCGCGGAACAAGAGATCCGCTCGGTACAACAGCAGTGCGAGCGCTTGAACGAGCGACTGCAGGACGAGCACGTCGTGCGCGAGACGCTCGAAGAGCAGATCGAGACACTGAACGACGTGAACGCTGCGCTTGAACAGCGCTGCAATGCGCTCTTGCGCCGCGTGGAGCTGAATGCGAGCGTGATCCAGGACGGACAGGACCTCAAGCTCCAGCTGCGCGACGCGGAAGTCGACAACGAGACACTCGTGCAGACTGTACGTCTACTCCCCAGTATGCCCAGTGCCTTCGTCGCTGCGCTCACACAATAGACTGCTCTGGTGTCGTTCAGATCCGAGACCTAAAGGACCAGCACGCCTTGCGCGAGAAAGAGCTCAAGCTCGAGATCGAGGCAGCGCTAGAGAGCAAACGCGTCGCAGACGCGCAGATCCAGGAGCTCGAGACGGATCTCGCGTCGCTCCGCGCGCAGAACTCGCTCTTCTCCGAGTGGATGCTCGTGCGCAACGAGAACGTGCTGATTGCAAAGACGGAGAGTGCAAAGAGTCCATACTCGCCGCACGGTGTGAGCCAAAGCCGTCAGGACGAGCGAGCAGCAGACGCACACAGCTCGCCACATTGTCGATCGCACCGCGACCATCCGTCCCATGTATCAGGAGGACGTTCAGGGCTCCAGTCGTCGCACGAGCGCAGAGGAGCAGCTCCAGTCCTTGGTGTTACGAGCGACAGCGAGAGAGGGCTCTACATCCACACGTCCAGAGTGCCGGAGTCACCGACGAAGACACGGAGCATGACCACTGCATCGCCAATCAAGCAGGTGCGCCAGTTTGCGCTTTGCTTGAGCGAGCTGGTAGCCATAGCACTCACACTCTTGTCCTCTCTGTACGACTCGTGCAGCAATCGTGGCGCGCGCCAGCAGTTGTCTACGATCTCTATCCTTCGAGTCACGCAGTCGCTCCATCACGAGCGAGCGAAGGTTGTGGGAGCGATCGCCACTTAAAACACACGAGTCGCCAGCCAGAGCTGCTGTCTCCACATCATCAGTCGCAGTCGCAGCGAACGAGCGCAACGACACCAACTGTCTCGTCAGCTCGAGCACTTGCGCGCAAGATGTCGACTGCGTCCGTGTCGTCGTCGTCGACTGCGTCGTCATCGACGAACGCCGACCACGAGCGCTTACGACTGCTCATGAGTCGGAATCGCGAGCTCCAGCAGCGGCTCCAGCACGAAACGCTCGCGACGCAGAACCTCGAGCAAGAGATCACAGACATGGCGACGTCGTATCGTAGCGGCGCTCGTCCGACGCACAGCCATCGACAGCGCTCGCACCACTAAGCACTGCGCACCTGCATCGACAGCCAAGCCGCACGGACAAAGGGCCACTGCAGCGTACGAACCCAGAAGCAACAGCGTGAAGACGACGCCATCAATCGCTCGCATACACACGCGCTTGTTGGCATCACACGCTGACTTGATGACCCAGGACACTGCTGCTGCTGCTCCTAATGGCTCGTGGCTATGACGACTGCTCGCTTGTCACTGGCAGCAAAGACGAGATAGCTCGATGCGGACGGCAGTAGGTTCTACTGTGGATGCGCGCTCGTGCTGTTCGTAGCCACTGACGATGTCGACGGTGTCGTCTGACTCAGCGACACGTTGTGGACCTTTGCGACGTAGTCGATATGGCGCTGCACTTCCTTCAGCAGCGCTGGGTCGAGCGCAGCGCGTGTGTCTGCGTACTCAGCGTCAGTCAGCAGGCGCTGGATCGTAGCAAGGAGCGCAACGTCGCGCGTCTGGAGCGCTGCGAGACACTGTCGGTCTTCTTCAATGTGGCTCTCGAGCTCACGCGCTTTCACTTGCAGTTCGCTCGCGACAGCGCTCACACCGAGCGCAGTGTAGCTGCTCGCTTCGTCTGTGAGCGCTTGGAGCTGCGTCTCGGACTGCTCGACACGCGCGCGCATGAACTTGACACATGGCAGTTCGCTCGCAAAGTACCGCAAGACGCCTTCAAGGTGCTGTCGCATGCACGTCGTGCGCTTGTCCTGGAGCGCCTGAATGTTGCTATGAGCGAGCGAGATTGTCGTGATCGCAGTCTCGAGCGTCGCGAACGCTGCGTCCATCTGTTCGCGCTGCTCCTTGCGCTCAAACTGCGCAAGCACGTGCGCGTGTTCGCTGTCGAACCGCGCAGTCTCGTTGTCAAACGACGCGTCGACTGCTGCGATCTCATCGTCGAGCGCTTGCTGTGCGAGCAGTGCACTGTCGATCTCACTGTTCAGTGCGCGGAGCTGCGCTTCGAGCGCATCGCGCTGGGTCCGGAGGTCGCTCAGCGTACGGTCGCGTGTCTCTTTCTGCGCTGTCAGTGGCGCAATCGCTGCTGCGCGTCGCGCATTCAGCGTCTCGCGTTGCTGCTGGATCGCTTCGAGCTCTTTGGGGTCAAACGTCATCAGGTCGTCTGCAGTGCTCTCAGTATCGTCACTGCTGCTGCTGTTGTTGTCGCTCGCAGTCGCAGCAGCGATGAACGCCGCAAAGCCACTCACAGTCGACGCGCTAGTACCAGTTGTATGGCCATCCTTCTGCTCTTGTGACGTGTGCTGGTCTGTCGAAAGGTGCTGCGTCGACGACGCGACGCTGTCGTGCACGAGCTGCGTGACCTTGAGCAAGCGCGTCTCGTACAGCGCAAGGGCTTCGCAGCGAATGTCGCGGCGCTGGAACGTCTCGCGGATCGTCTGGCCATGCACGGCGCTGTCCTGCGCAGCTGCACGCGCGAGGTCTTTGTCAATGCGTGCAATGTCTCGAGACAGCGTCACGTCGCTGTCTGCGCCTGTGAGTGCCATGCGAAAGCGCGAGACGATCGAGCTGAGGTACTGCGCAGCATGGGGCGCAGCATCACGCTCGTGTGTGTTTGCACGCTTGCACGACTGAACGATTGAGCGCACGGCAGTGACAACTGCCTGTGCAACGCTCTGCGCCGACGCACTCACGCTGCTCTCGCGCTCGCTCGCCATGCAGTTCGCAAGGAGCGCAGTGAGGTTGTCGTAGATCGCATCGGTCGTCGGCCGCGTGTGGAAGATGTTGGTCAAGAGCAGCTCGAGCGCGCGGCTCTGGAAGAACGCGAAGATCGTGTCTGTGTGGACGTACAGACGGCTCCAGCCAAGGAGTCCCACGAGCGCAGCGTGGATGTCGCTGTGCGCCGCTGCGATCTCAAGGCGCTGCTCAAGCGGGAGCTGCGACGGATCCGTCGTCGTCTCGTGGCTACTGTCGCTATCGCCAGTGCACACAGCAAAGACCGACTTCTTCGTTGTTGCGCTACTGCTGCTGCTGCTGCCGTGATGGCTGTGATTGCTCGGTGACTCTTGGTTGTTGCTAGTGCTGCTGCTCGTGCCATTCGTCGTAGCAGTGCTGCTTTTCTTCTTCTTCTTGCGCTTCTTCTTGTCGCCACCCGCTGTCGGTGTCGTTGCAATTGCGTCGTTGCTCGCTGTGATGCTGCTCGTGCTTGCGCTGCTGCTGCCGCTGCGCTGGTTCACAGTCACAGACAGCGAACATGCACTCGTTGGCGACCTTTCCTTGTGCTGGCTCAGCGTTGCGTACCTGCTCGTGTCAAGCAGCAGAAGCAGCAGGTGCGTTAGAACGTGAGAGAAGGACATGCGAAGCAAGCACAAACAAAGAGCTGCAGACGCACAGGTTCGACGTCTTGACGGCTTCGCGCGCGAGCATCGTATGGCGGTGACGTCACGAGGTGTGCGATGCTTGAAGGATTTTTGCGACTGACTGCTCGCGATCTTGATCGAACAATCAACGACGCTTTGACTTTGATTTGGTGGAAAGCGCTTCTATTACAAGCCCTGTTTGACGAGGCATCGAAATATGGCGAATCGACTACAATTTTCAGATACACATTCCTACTTGAAGCAACATCCATTCGACTTGTAACACGGAATGGCAACTTGGCCATGTCGATGTGAATGACGACGATGCTCGAAGACGTCTGTACTCGCACCCACGCACATGCACGAGACATCGTGATCGAGAGTAAAGTGTGTATTCGTTCATCGATCTTAGACTAACGCGTTCGCAGCAGCGACACACACACGCACGTCCATGTGCTGCTACTATCGCTTCCTACTCGCTCTGCGGCGCGACACTCAAGCCGGCTCGACCAACCACTCGACGACGCACGCACGCGCTTTACTCGGACGTCGCAATCTCAATGCGGCTGCCACGGCGGATCTGCCCCCAGCCAATGAGCCGCCAGTGCTTGTCAATGCGGCGACTGATCGCAATCTTCTCGCCCTCTTGCGTGCACACTGGCGCCGTGAGCAAGATCTTGGCGAGATCCTGCTTCACGGCGAGGACCTTGCCGCCCGTGGCCGTCGAGCCAATGTTCACCATGAGCACTTCGGCCTTCGAGAGCTTCTGGACCTTCGACGCCTTGCTGCCCTCCTGCGTCTTCACACCGAGCAGGCGCTTGAGCAAGTAAAAGTTGATTTCGAGCTCCGTGAACACGTGTGGGAGGCTGCCCTTGAGACCGAGCACTTGACCGACGAGACGGTCCGAGCGCGTGAGCGTCGGGTCAATGCGCGTACCGACACCGATGAGACCGCCAGGGACTGCGAACTGCAGGTCGTTCTTCTCAGCAAAGAGCGACACAATGCGCGAGTAGATCGGCACGCATGTCATCTTGCCCTCTTCGTCTTTGCTCACAATGCCCGGACGAACTTCGATCTCGTCGCCGACACGGAGGACACCTTCGAGAATCGAGCCACCAGCGACACCGCCCTTGAGGTTCTCAACGTCTTCACCCGGCTTGTTCACGTCGAACGACCGGATCACAATGAGCTTTGGCTTGCTCGAGAAGTCGCGCTTTGGGATCGGGATGTTCCGGCAGATGTACTCGCACACGACGTCGATGTTGTACTTGAGCACGGCCGAGATCGGAATGATCGGTGCGTCGTGCGCGACGGTACCAGCGACAAACTTCTTGATCTGCTCGTGCTGCGCGACGGCGACGTCTTCTTTGATCAAGTCGACCTTGTTCTGCAAGATGATGATGTTCTGGAGACGCATGATCTCGATCGCAGCCAAGTGCTCGGACGTCTGCGGCTGCGGACACACTTCATTGCCTGCGACAAGGAGCAGTGCAGCGTCCATGACGGCAGCACCGTTGAGCATCGTCGCCATGAGAATGTCGTGACCTGGGCAGTCGACAAACGACACGTGGCGCTGGAGCACCCACACCGTGTTGTCGTCGTGCTCGTCGACAAACCGGTCTGGCTTTGAGCTCCCGAACGCGCGGTAGCACCCAATGCCCGTGCCGTTCTCCGCGCGGTAGATCTTTGCGTTCGCGTACCCGAGCTTGATCGTGATGTTACGCTCGAGCTCGTTCTTGAAACGCACAGTCTGGACACCGGAGATCGCCTTCACGACCGTCGACTTGCCGTGCGCGACATGGCCAATCGTACCAATGTTGATCGTCGCCTAGTGATACAGACACACACAGTGACGGGTGTGAGTGCTTGGCAATGAGCAGCCAGCAAGCAAGGATGCAAGCAGCCAGGTATGTGTGTGGAGAGACGACGTACTTGGCGACTGATGACTTCTGGCGTGAGCGGCGTGAGCTCTTCGACCTTGAGCTTCGTGAGGTCCTGCACCGCGAGGTGCTTCTGGATCATAACTGTCTCGCCCATAGTGGTGGTTTGTTCGTTCTAAGTGCCTTCGCTGTGTGCTCTGAAAGGCAAGATGCGCTGTTGTCAGTACGACCGGACAAGCTCTCTCGCACGCGCTGCCACACGAACTGCGCGCTCGTGCACAGCAGCCACAAGCACGTGCGCACATTCACTCCCTCGCTCGCTCAAACGATCGCACCCTCACTCGGTTGCACGCACAACCCCAGTCGCGAGCAGCATCCGCCAGCAGTGCGCTCGCCGCCACCCATGTCGCTCAATGCGAGTGACTCGGGTCTCGCGCGCACACACACAGGTGTGTGACGTGTGCGATGCGTCAACGACGCGAAGGGGAATGTGGCACAGCAGATCAACCCAGCGAGACTGCTGCTTGCTGCTGTCGCTGTCGCTGCTGTTGCTGGCTGGAGTGGGTGCGCCGAGGGGGAACGAGGCACGAGGGAGGGTGCGATAGCGCGACGAGAGGGGCACACCTGCGCGCGCTCGAGCACTTGAGCCGACGCCACAAGCACGCTACATGCAGGTCATCCATTCACGCAAGCAGCACTCGCGCTCACCTGAAGAAAAAGCTCTCGATGGATGTGGTGGTCGTCGTCGCGCGGGGGCGAGGGCGAGAGCGGCTTCTTGGCGCACAGAGCTGCGAGCGGCTAATGGAAGGCCAACAGAAATATCTGATGGCCGCTGGCCGCTGTACCGCTCCAAGCGGCACATTATTCGTCGACGGCGTGCCATTTCAAGCGGTACAGTCGTTTCGAGCACAGAGTGATGGTCGTGCTGCAACTTGGCGCAGCCTGAAGCGACGCGAAGACGACGACGACGACGACAAGCGCCACGACAAGCGCCACGCACGCGTGTGTCCTTGGTGTCGGTGCTGCTGCTGGTAGAGGCACTGGATCGACCGTGCGACCGACGAGGAGCTCCTGCACGTATCCGCATTGTGAACAATGGCGAATGCAGCAACAGGCAATGCTGTGAGTGCAAACAGTGCTGCACTCATCCACAGGTGTGTTTTAGTGCCGAACGATGATGTAGAGCTCTTGTACTTGCTGCTGCTCCATTTGCAAGTGAACCCAAGTAAGCGACACACATGCTAACACGCGGAGCACTCTGCTGCACATGCAGGTACCTGTTTGGGATCAAAGGCAGCGTGAACAACAACATTGCGTTCGCAGACGAGAACGTCGTGGTGTATCCGTGCGGCCACAATGTCGTGATTCACAACATGGAGTCAAAGGAGCAGCAGTTCATCCACGGCATGGAGACTGGCAGCACAGGCGGCATCTCAGCGCTCTGTGTCTCTGCGAGCAAACGGTTCGTGTCGTTGCTCTTTGGATCTTGCATCTGCACTGCCTTGCACGACTGCGTCGCATCGCTCAAGTCTGAACCGCTACTGCGACTGTTACTACTTGCTTAGATACGTCGCGATCGCAGAGAAGGGCGAGAAAGCCGTGATTCACATCCACGACCTCAACACATTGCGGAAGCGCAAGACGCTGCTGCTCGCAGACAACATGTCGGACACTTGTATCTGGGTTGCGTTCTCAGGCGACCACAAGTACTGCTTGACGCAAGGTGGTGCACCGGACTGGACGCTGTCGCTCTGGCTTTGGGAGAAAACAAAGCTCGTGGCGTCGGTAAAAGCGTCGAACCAAGCTGGTGGAGCGGTAAACCAAGTCGACTTCAGTCCGAACGATCCAACGATGATCTGTGCGAGCGGCAACGGCATCATCAAGTTCTTTCGGTTCATCGACGGACAGCTGCGGCTCCAGACGACGCCGCTGAAGCGCGAGCCAGCGAACTACCTCTGTCACGCATGGGTGAACGACGAGCGCGTAATCGCAGCAGCAGACTCTGGTGAACTCTGGCTGTTTGAGCAGATGGAGTTCCGACAGATCCTGTCGTCGTCACCGTCCGACGGGAACTTTGTCAGCTCCGTGCTCGGGTACTCGAAAGGCTTTGTCTGCGGCGGTTCGGGCGGCACCGTGCGCATCTACGACCGCAGTGACGACGGCCGCGAGTACTACAAAAAGTCCAAGTCGTTCAGTGTCGAGGGCAACACGAGCACGATCAAAGACATCGCGATCAGTCCAACCGAGGACTCGCTCGTGTGCTCGATGGAGAACAACCAACTCTACGTCCTCACGCTCTCGAGCACGGACATTCTGAAAGAAGACGCAATGAACTTTGAGCTGCTCTCGACGTCGTTCCACAGTCCAGGAGCGTCTGGGAGCCACATCACTGGTCTCGACACGTGCGTTCGTAAGCCGCTGATTGCAACGTGCGGCTTGGACAAGTCCGTGCGCATCTGGAACTACCTCGACAAGACAACCGACATCATGAAGTTCTTCAAAGAAGACACGCACTCGATCGCGTTCCATCCATCCGGGCTCCACGTCGTCGTGGGCTTCACGGACAAGCTCAAGATGCTCAACATCCTCATGGACGACATCCGGTCGTTCCGCGAGTTTGCGATCAAAGCGTGCAAAGAAGTTCGATTCAGTCACGGCGGGCAGTTCTTCGCCGCTGCGAACAATAACGTCGTGCAAGTGTACAGCACGTACACCGGCGACTTGGTCGGTGTGCTCCGCGGACACTCGAATCGCGTGACTGCGATTGCATGGAAACAGGACGATCGGAAGCTGCTCACGTGCGGCGCCGACGGCTCGATTCTCATTTGGAACCTCCGAACCGCGACAAAAGTCGGCGACGGTCACTCGCAGGCGCGGTGCACGTACACTGATGCGATTTTGTCGTACGATGCAGACGTTGTCTACGCTACCGGCACAGATGGATTGCTCAAAGAGATCGACGTTGTCTCCGGCGCTGCAAGAGCCGAGCACTGGGCAGGTATTGCGCTTGGTCCAGTCGCGATGGCAGCGTCGCAGCAGCTGCTCTACGTCGGGTCCACCGAGCCAAACAAGCCTGGTGCGATCCGCGTGTATCGCCTTCCACTCGATAGAGACACAGCAACATCGTCGTCAAGCGGCAGTAGCAGCAATGGAGCACCGAGCACATCGTCGAGCGGTGTGAACTCACCTGGCGCACCAAACGCCTCTGTTACAGCGCCAACGCCGCAGCCGTTTGCTGAGTTCCAGTGCCACGACTTGCCCGTGACGCGTCTACGGCTGTCGTTTGACAACCAGTACTTGTTCTCGACTGGCGAAGACGGCTCGCTCTGCATCTTTGAGACGCGCGACGTTGTCGGCAAAGGCTCAGCGAACCGAGGTGTCGGCAGCGGCTCGAACGCAATGATGAGCAGCGTCGGCGCGAGCAAAGAGAACCGCGGCGACGGCAGCAACAGCAACGCGAATGGCAACGGACTGTCGTTCGCAGAAGAGATCCTCGTGACAAAGTCGGACCTCGAAGAGAAGAACCGGCTCATGAACGAACTCAAGACCAAGGTCGACGAGCTCACGCTCCATAACGAGTACCAGCTCCGACTGAAAGACATGAACTACAAGGAGAAGATCAAAGAAGTGTCGGACAAGTTCACGGCCGAACTCACGCAAGACAGACAGCGGTGTGCTGACTTGCAGCAAGACAAGATGGAGATGGAAGCCGAGTACCAGAAGAAGATGCACGACATGAACGGGCAGCAGAAGCGCGAGTTCCACGACCTCAAAGAGACGTACGAGAGCAAGATCCAGGCCGAGAAAGAGCGGTACGCTGCGCTCGAGCAAGCGCGCGGCGAGCAGAACACGCGGTACGAAGAGGAGAATCACTTGCTCGTTGAGAGCCACACCAAGTTCCTCGCCGAGATGACGATGGAGTACGACCAGAAAGTGTTTCAAGAGCAGGAGCTCCAGGGCAAGTGCGCCGCTGCGAAAGAGATCTTGGTCCAAGCGAACGAGACGCTGAAGAAGCAGCTCGAAGAGGACGCGGAGCTCGAGATCGAAGAGATGAAGATGAAGTACGAGCTGAAGCTCCAAGAGGAGCGCGAAGCGACGCTGCGGCTCAAGGGCGAGAACGGGATCATGAAGAAGAAGTTCTCGGCGCTGCAGAAAGACATTGAGGACCAAAAGGAGGAGATCCGGTCGCTTGAAGAGAAGGGCAAGGAGCTGTTCGAGAACATCAAAGGGCTCGAGAAAGACATCCAGGGCCATAAGAAAGAGATCCGCGAGCGCGAAGAGACGATCCAGGACAAAGAGAAGCGCATCTACGACCTCAAGAAGAAGAACCAGGAGCTCGAGAAGTTCAAGTTCGTGCTCGACTACAAGATCAAAGAGCTCAAGCGGCAGATCGAGCCGCGCGAGAAAGAGATCGCCGACATGAAGAAGCAGATCGAAGAGATGGACGCGGAGCTTGAGCAGTACCACAAGAGCAACGCAGCGCTCGACCTCATGATCGGTGAGCTGCGCTTAAAGATGGACGGCATGCAGAAAGAAATCAACGTCCAAGTTGGACAAGTCGCTCTCGGGAAGCTCTTGATCCGCCAGGTCCAGACCGACCTCATGGGCTGCGCGCAGCTCTTGGACGAGAAGAAAGCGCTCAAGACCGCCGTCATGGCGCTCAACAAGAAGTACGAAGACGGCGTCGTCGCGGACGCAAAGGAGCCAAACTCACAGGCAGAGTACAATCGCCAGCGCGAGTACCTCGAGAAAGAAGTCGAGTCGCTCAAGCGCAAGATCATGAAAGGCATGACGATCAACGAGAACGAGCTCCATCGCTTGCAGCGCGAGAACGCGATCTTGACGACGCAAGTGAACGAGCTCCGGCGCGAGTTCCACAACGTCAAGATGCAGACGCAGGAGATCCGCGAGACGAAGCAGAAGCAGCAGCTCGCAACGAACAAGAAACTCCGCGGTACTGGCGCTGCAGGAGCGTCACTCAGTACGAACGACATGGCCGAGAAGATGCGCGAAGCCGAGTTCCAGCGCGAGCACATCTTGCAGCTCAAGGAGCGGCTCACGAGTCTCCAGAAAGTCATGGCTGGCGGACTCAACTTTACGCTCACGGTGTCGAGTGCGTCGCCGCATCCACCGCCGCAGCGAAAGCCACTGCCGCCATCGTCGCAGCGGCTACCACCTGTAACTTAATGCACTGACTTGAGGAGACTTGTTGCGCGTGTGTAGTGCATGTGGGAGACTCACGATGGCCGTGGAGACGCTGTGGTTCGCTTTGAGCGCGTGTACATCGTCGCACTCTGTCGCACCATCCGCATCTGGTGAAGCCATGTGGAAGAGAATGCACAGCTCGTCAGTCTGGAGCTGCTGTGGTCGTTGGGATGACAAGCAACTGCAGTACGTACGTATTGCTGGAGGTGCTGTGTGATGTTGACGCGGTCAGGGATGTGGACGTAGAGGATCGTCTTGCCCATGACAAAGACCTCGTCCATGCGCACCATCTCGCCCTGTGTATAAGCATTCGTCGATATGAGCAACGTGCTAGTGTGTGATACGAGAGCGGCTTGCGTGATGCAATGCAGTGACGTACGTTTGGTTTCGTTTCGCAAGCATCGAGCATTGTGAAGCTGCGCACAAGCAAGCAAGCGTAACACACAGACGTGTGTGAACAACACATCAAGAGAAATGGTTGCACACAACGGATGCGGAGACGCACTCCATGTCGTGCACGACTTCTTCGACGACGCCTTCGACGACCGAGTCGTTCTTGAGATCGATGCGCACGCGCAGTCCGACAAAGCTCTTGAGGAGCAGCAGGAGCGACCGTGGGCGGCGCTGCTTTCGCTGCTTCACTGCTGCGTCAGGAGCTTTTTCTTGTGAAACATGTGCACGCGCTGGCGGTACACGTACAGCAGCTCGGTCGTCTCGTCCACGCAGCAGCGCGCTCGCGTCGCGCATTGGCGGAGGTCGCGCAGCCATTCTTGCCCTTGAGCTTGTTCAACAGACAGCAAGTGGCTAGCACGACCCACTGCGTGTCCCACAATGCGCGCCAGATCGTTCTTGTGGTGTGTTTGTCGAAACTCGAAACAGCAACCGCACTTAGCCGAACTGCACCAGTAGTGTTTGCGCACGACTCCCTCGACGAACGATCTCCATTCCGCGATCTGTGGTGGCGACGACACTAGCAGCAGTAGCCAAGCAGCAGCCAAGCAGTAGCAGTAGCAGCAGCAGCTTCACGGAGTAGCTACACTACGAACGGAGCAGTCGACAATGGAGAACGTGACGGTCAAGATGCAGGACGTGCAGCTCGAAGACACGAGCGCGGCTGCGGCCGGGAAGAAGTTTGGTCGCCGCGACCACCTCATTGCGATCGAGCACCGCGTGCTCAAGCAGTGGGAGGACGCCAAGGTGTTTGAGTCCGAGCCGGACCCGAGCAAGAAGAAGTACATGGTGACGTTCCCGTACCCGTACATGAACGGCTTCATGCACGTCGGCCACCTCTTCACGATCACGAAAGTTGAGTTTGCGTCGCGCTACCACCGCCTCAAGGGCGAGAACGTCGTGTTCCCGTTCGGTCTCCACTGTACGGGCATGCCGATCCAGTCCGCTGCGAACAAGCTCAAGAACGAGCTCGCGACGTACGGCAACCCGCCAAACTTCCAGGTTGACGAGGTCAAGCAGCCAGCTGTGCAAGGTACGACGATCTCTTGGGATGGGCTGTCTGCTTGGGATGATGAGCTGTGCTCTGTCTGTGGCGTCCTGCTGCTGCCTACTGCACTACTACGACAATCAAGACTGACTATGCGCGTGTGCTCCATTGCCACCACTCCTCTCCTTCTCATGATGCGATAATGACTCACAGAGAAGAAGGTCGAAGGCTCGGAGAACAAGGCGAAGGGTAAGAAGTCCAAGGCTGCGGCGAAGACGGGCGGTGTCGTGCGTCAGTACGACATCATGAAGCTCTCGAACATCCCAGCGGACGAGATCGCGTCGTTCTCGGAGCCAATGCACTGGCTCCAGTACTTCCCACCCCATGCGATCGCAGACCTCAAGCGCTTTGGCATGAACATTGACTGGCGCCGGTCGTTCATCACGACGGACGTGAACCCGTTCTACGACGCGTTCATTCGCTGGCAGCTCAACACGCTCAAGGAGCGCGGCCGCGTGAGCCGCGGCAAGCGCCCGAACGTCTACTCGACGATCGACAAGCAGAACTGCGCAGACCACGACCGCGCGTCCGGCGAAGGCGTGAACCCACAGGAGTACACGCTCGTGAAGCTCCGCGTGCAGGAGCCGTTCCCAGAGAAGCTCGCGCCACTCGCTGGCAAGAACGTCTTCCTCGCAGCCGCGACACTCCGCCCCGAGACGATGTACGGTCAGACGAACTGCTTCGTGCTCCCAGACGGCGACTACGGCGCGTTCTTGATCAACGACAAGAACGACGTGTTCATCATCAGCCACCGCGCGGCGAAGAACTTGGCGCACCAAGAGTTCTCGCGCAAGTGGGGCGAAGACGAGTGCTTGCTCGAGCTCAAGGGCTGGGACCTCCTCGGCTTGCCGCTCTCGGCACCGAAGGCGCAGTACGAGACGGTCTACACGCTTCCACTGCTCACGATCTCGATGGGCAAGGGCACGGGTGTGGTCACGAGCGTGCCGTCGGACTCGCCAGATGACTACGCCGCAGTGCGCGACCTCAAGCAGAAGCCAGCACTGCGTGAGAAGTACAACATCGCGGACCACATGGTGCTGCCGTTTGAGAACGTCCCGATCATTGAGATCCCTGGCTTTGGCGACCAAGCGGCCGTGAAGGTCTGTGACGACCTCAAGATCGTGTCGCAGAACGACAAGGAGAAGCTCGCGAAGGCAAAGGAGCTCGTGTACCTCAAGGGCTTTTACGAAGGCGTCATGCTCGTGGGCTCGCAGAAGGGCAAGAAGGTCTGTGACGCAAAGGACGGCGCTCGCCAGGAGCTCCTCGACGCTGGCGATGCGATCCCGTACTGGGAGCCCGAGTCGCTCGTGATGTCGCGCAGTGGCGACGAGTGCGTCGTTGCGCACCTTGACCAGTGGTATCTCACGTACGGCGCGGAGGACTGGAAAGAGCGCGTGCTCAAGCACGTGAGTGACCCTGCGACGTTCGACTCGTACAACCCGATTGCGCTCGGCGAGTACAAGGCGACGCTCGAGTGGCTCAAGGAGTGGGCGCCATGCCGTCAAGCTGGCTTGGGCACGAAGCTGCCGTGGGACCCAGAGTTTGTCGTCGAGTCGCTCTCAGACTCGACGATCTACATGGCGTACTACACGATCGCGCACCACTTGCAGTCGAATCTCGACGGCTCAGCGCACGGTCCGCACGGCATCAAGCCCGAGCAGATGACGAAGGAGGTGTTTGACTACATCTTCTTGCGCCACGCGCCGCCAAAGGACTCGACGATCCCGCTCGCAGTGCTCGAGAAGCTCCGCGCCGAGTTTGAGTACTGGTACCCAGTCGACGTCCGCGCGTCTGGCAAAGACCTCATCCGGAACCACTTGACGATGTGTCTGTACAACCACGCTGAGATCTGGCGCGACGACCCAACGAAGTGGCCACGGAGCTTCTTCACGAACGGCCACATCCTCGTCGATGGCAAGAAGATGTCCAAGTCCATGGGTAACTTCCTCACGATCAAGGACTGTGCGAACGAGTTTGGCGCTGACGCTACGCGCTTTGCCTGTGCTGACGCTGGCGACGGCATGGACGACGCAAACTACGCACTCGACACGTGCAACATGGCGATCTTGCGCCTCACGACCGAAGAAGAGTGGATCAAGAAGACTGTCGACGAAGCTGCGACGCTCCGCACGGGTGCGCTGAACTTTAACGACCAGGTCTTCATGCACCAGATGAGCCACTTGATCAACGAGACGGCCAAGTTCTTTGACCACATGCAGTGGCGCGAAGGTCTCCATGTCGGGTTCTTTGAGTTCCAGATCGCGCGTGACACGTACCGCGACATCTGCGTCCGCAGCGACGTGCCGATGCACCGCGACGTGATCTTCCGGTTCATCGAAGCGCAGACGATCATGCTCTCGCCGATCACGCCGCACTTTTGCGAGCACATCTGGTCGCTCATTGGCAAGGACGGCTTTGTCTCGGTCGCGCTCTGGCCCGCGGCGTTTGAAGTCGACTTTGCGCTCCTGCGCGCCGGCGACTTCCTCAACAAGACGGTCCGGTCGTTCCGCGAGGCGCTCGTGAAGGGCAACGGTCCGCAGAAGAAGGGCGGCAAGAAGGGCGGCGCTGCGCCAGCTGCGGACGCAGCCAAGCCGACGCACGCGCACGTGTACCTCTCATCGGAGTTCCCCGAGTGGCAGCAAAAGGTCCTGAGCTTCATGAGCTCGGTCTTTGACGCAGCGACGAAGGAGTTCCCAGCGGACTTTATGAAGCGCCTCAAGGACGCGATCAGCGCAGACGAGAGTCTCAAGAAGATCACGAAGAACGTCATGCAGTTTGCTGCGTTCGTCAAGGCCGAAGCTGCGATCCGCGGCCACGAAGCGCTCGAGCTGCGGTGCGTTGGACTGTGTGGTTCATCTATCGAGAGTGCTCTCATGCTCTGTCTTTGTGTGTATGTGCGTCTCTGGACGAGTGACTGACAGACGGACGGTCAACTGTGTTTGCTCGTTCGTACCTCTAGCATGCCATTCAACCAGAAGGACGTGCTTGCGTCGAACAAGGCGTACCTTGTGGGCTCGCTCGAGCTCCAGGACATTCACGTACGTCGTTGTCACGCACGCATCAGTGAACTTCGTCTGCACTATGGTCTTGTGTCTTGTGAGGTATGACACGTGATGATGCTGACGACGTCTCCCTTCTGTATGCCCACTCGCAGTTCTTTGACATCACGGACGACATCCCGAACGTCGACGCGAAGAAGCTCGAGACCGCATCGCCTGGCAAGCCGGCCATCCACTTGTTTGCGCAGTAAGGCAGTCAGTCAGTTGACTGCGCATGAGGACGTCTTGCTCAGTCAAGAGACCATTCGCCGAGTGCCAGCGTATGCATCATCTACACGACGACGTACTGCATGGAGGAAGACGACGCACGAAAGCGATTGAATGCATTGGTTCCGTTCACACGCACACTGTCAACACTGTCTGCTGGTGCATCGCCCTAGCAGCAGCAACAGTCGTTCAGGTATCTCCCTCTCTCTACATGCAAACGTCCGTGGCTCTGTCTGTGCATTGAACGTACAAAGGGGCGACTGCTGCTACATCCTCATCCTCATCCTCATCCTCCTGTCTTCCGCCTGGGGAGCACTGTCAAAACGCGCCTACAGTCCGAGACTAAAGATCTCGTCGTCTGTCACGACTGACCGCAACGCTGCTGGTGCTTTCGTCTCAACAGCTGGAGCGGACTCGACCTTTGGCGTCACAGCTACGGGCTTTGGCGATGCTGGAGCTGGAGCTGGTGATGGTACTGGCACAACAGGTGCTGGTACTGCTGGCGTTGGTGCAACTGCAACAGGCGCGACTGTCACTGGCGCAGGAACCTGATCAGAAACCGGAGTCGGAGCGACTGGCGCGACCACTGCTGCTGCATCGTGCGGCATCTCAGCGGTGCTGAGCGGCGCGACCTTGAGCGCTGCGCTGTGGTCGTCGACGACCGCTTCGGGGCAATTCAGGTCCACTGCGATGCTCGCACTCGGCTTCTCGATCGTCGCCGTCGGTGTCACAAGTGCTGGTGGAGCGCTCGCAGCAACAGTGAGCGGAGTCGTGGCTGTTGTTGTCGCTGCGACTGCTGCAGCAACTGCTGCAGATGCTGCAGCCGCTGCGCGCGCTGCTGCAAGCGCGACACCCATCGGGTCGTCGACGGTCACAGCAAGCGGCTGCATTGGGTCGACTGCGGACGGTGGGAACGTGAGCACCATCGGCGCGTCGACGCTGCCATCGTGCCCTGCCAGCTTGACGTCGCCCATGCCAACGCCAGCTGCAAGGAGGTTCGCACTAGCGTTCGCTGCCGCTTCAGTCTCCGCAGTGATCGCATCGAGGTCGCGCATTGGCGCCATGGGCGGATCGAGGCGGTGGCGCGAGCAGAAGCGCGCGAACCAGCCTGGTGACGCCTTGAACGTCGTCATTGTCTCGTAGTTCTTCGCGAGGATCATCGCTTGCTGGCGCACAGCAGTCTGCGTGAGCGGAATGAGCTGGTACGCCTGCGTCTCGCGCATGCGGCAGATCCACTCGTAGAGCTCTTGCTCAAACTGGGCGTTGCGCCGGAAGCCGCCGCGTTTGCGCTTGTCGCGGTTGTGTTCGTTCCCGAGCACGTACCGGTCGCGGATCGTGTCCTTGATCTGCTTGAGCTTGCGGATCGCGCCTTCTGAGACGCCGTAGCGTTTCGCGAGATCGACGTTCTTCGTCTTTGGCTCTTTCGCCATAAGGTCCAGGATCTCCATGCGCTCCTGGTCATTCAGCCGTCGTCCAGCACCGCGTCTGCCCATGGTGTTGTCGACTGCTGCAGCTGATGCTGTGACTACGACTGCGCTGGCTGCTCGCGTAAGTACGACTGGCTGGCAAGAGCGGGAAAACCAACCCTCGATTTGTTCTCTACCGATATTTCAAATAGACACGTCTGTTATTTGCATATTGAATGACAAAATACCTTAGTTTTATCTCTATCACTATGAGTGTCATGCAAAGTCGTTGGTGTCGCTTCATCATGCATTCGACACACTGGATCGACATCTAGGTTGTAGATGTATCTTAGTAAACCTGTCATCCGGCCAGTTCGACCACTGTAGTCCCCAATAACACAACACAATCTCCACAGGTGGCCAGAACCCAGGATGACATACAAGTACAAAGTCTTTACACAAACAAAGATTTTTGTAGCAAAGTGCGCTGAGCGAGTACACTACCAGCACTCGTTCAGAGCGAGCAAGAGAACAGACTCGGGATATCACGCGCTAATGAATCGCGTTTCAATTTACCTCATCTTGCCTTTACCTACTCCTCGACAAAGTAGACACATTTTCCTCTGCGTGTCGAACTTGGACGATGTGCTAAAGTACACTTTGTATGCTAAGACGTGGGCTTAGAAACAGTTGCCTTCCAGGCTTTTACTTTCAAACACTGCTAATAAATGCTTCGTTGAATACATTTTAGCCCATAAATCACAATGATGACTTAATATGAAGTACAACGACCGCCTGTACGTTGCACGTTGAGCGCTCTGTGAAATAGCGACTCTCCGGATTTTCGACCACCAAAGTCGCTGAAGCAAAGGCACGCTCAATGCTGCTAAGTCGGTGACCAGACTCAGACACTCAAGCGAGATCGACCAGCGTCGGTATTGCGCAAGCCGGTGACCGGATCCGAGCGCCTAAGCGAGAAGCTCGCTCAAGGCGAGAATCATTTGAGCGTCCACACGAGAAGCTCGCTCTAAGCGAAAAGCCTTCTCGCTTAGGGAGTCCAAGCGAGGAATCATCGTACGCTGGTGACCGAGTTCCAAGGTTCAAGCGAGAAACCGAGTTTGTGTGAAAAACGACTGCACCAGCCGGTAAAGGACGAAGGCAATCTGGATCATGATTCCCATACTCATCTCAAGTCAAGCGGCCGCAAAAGTGAGAAGCGCAGTGGCGTTCGAGGTAAAAGCTCTGGCGTGCGACAAAAACGCACGCGGCGGTTCGGCCACGAAAAAATCCAAACAGACTCCCACATACTCAGCTCAAGTCAAGTTCGCCTTCGAATGGGAAAGCGACCGGAGTGCGCCTAAAAACGCACGTGCGTGCGATCGAGTGTGCAAGGCTGATTTACGAGGGAAGAAGACCGCCCAGTTCGGCAACAACATACTCAATTCAAGTCAAACATGCGATCAATATAGACAGATGGCGATCAACCAGAAGACGCAAGCGACGATCTGGTGCGAACGTGCGGCTCATAGCCGCAGCAGATGGAAGATCGTACGTTCGCGCTGGCAACGCTTGAGGCAGTGCGCGCAAAGCGAGATCAAGGCGCGAAGACACAAGGCACGAAGAGAGCAAGGCGCCAAGAAATCAAGGTGACCAGACTGCAGCGAGAAGCGAGAGCCAAGGACGCCGAAGATTCAAGAGCTGCTGCGAGCGCTTAACGACGACAGCGCATGCGTGACGCTCGCTAGAGCAGACGCGTGGAGCAAATGCAGCCTGGTGCGCGTACCGCAACGCGCACCCACCGCGTTCGCTTTGACACACAAGAGCTGCGTGCGTCGACGAGACAGCTACATCGCGCACCGACGCTTCCGACAAGCCGCACGCACGCGCCAAGAGCCGCAGCAAGAGGCATGAAGCGACGCAAGGAGCCAACGGACGACACCAGCAGCTCAAGGCATAGCGACAAGAGAACAAGATCGCAGCAGCAGCGTCAGGCTAGGCGTTCTCGCTCAAGGCAGCGTGCATTTATGTATGCTTGCATATTGTATTGACTGAATAACACACTCTGCATTTTGCTGACACACGCACAAGCCCCACAAGCGACTCCTTCCCGCCGACAGCACAAGCTGCCGGCCTCTCTGCCCGCGACCAGTACTCTTCGGTGCGTGTGCGTAGATTGCTGACATGCTGGCGTGGAGTGAGTGTGCGCACGGCGCAGAGCCGTTGTATGCCGTCTGAGACTGCATGTCTATCGGAGTGAATTATATGCGAGTGCAAATGACACGTGTCTTCCTTTATTCCTCCCAGTCTGTGTTTCTCGCTTAGAGGTTTGACCTTCGGATGGACGTACGCTCGCATGAGCAGAAGTCTGGCATGAAAGAGGTCGTGTCTCTGTGTGAGATGCATCGAATGAGACACTGTGGCGATGCTGGCGTGCGTCGACAAGGATCTTAATGGCAAGATTGGTGCTGGAGAATGGTTTGACTTGATTAATTTATACCCATCTGTGGGACCCCAGATACGTCTCGCTCAGAGGCGCTGGTTACATGTGAGTCCTTGCATTTTGCACGCGCCGCGGTCTAGGGACTTCAGCGCAACCGAGCAGCGTCAATGTGGAATACGTTGGGCGTGCAGTGTGCAAGGCGGCGTACCGGGAGACGTCGGCAGGGTACCGGCCTCGCGTGCGCGACGACCCGTGTGGTGCGAATCCATAGCGGTCTGTATCCGCAGTCACCCATACTGCTGGTAAAAGCGTTTCCAGGTATCGACAAACCTGGCAGTGGACAAGATGATGAGAGGGACGTCAGCGACGGCAAGATCTTGACGTCCGACAAACGGTCGAGCGTTGGAGCGCTCTATGCGAGAAGCGCGTGTGTGCCTCGGCTCCAACCGAGGCGCGTGTGCACGTGTGAATGAGGCGATGATCTCAGCGAGACGATCTTGATGAGAAGCGAGCACACGAGTGTTCGCTTGAGAGATCGATTCGCTGAGAGAGCCACCTTGACTCTAGTGCTGTGTGAGTGTTTGTGGGTGTATAAGCGTGCCCAAGGCGAATGTCTCGATAGAGGACTGAGCTTGAAAGCGTTGATTGTCACTGAGCGAATTCGTTCGCTCAGAAGAGTGGCTCGCTTAGAGCCTGGTCTGTGCATTGTACTTGCGTGTTGTATGTCGGCCTGCATATCTCTCTATCTATATCCCAGTGTGCACCCGTGTGACACCACCACCAAGGCGAGATCCTGCCCGTCTAGGGGGATGGTCGGACTCTTGTCGGCGATGACTACGGGTACACAATGTGAGGGTCTTTCTCTCGTTTAGGGCCACCGCTTGACCCCGTGGCGAGTGCTCTCTTTTTTGAACGAGAAAATCAACACCACTTTACCACAGCTCTATGGTTTGCGCCAAGCAGGGTGCGACTTGCCTTCAATACATTTCCACCATAGCTGACTGTCGTTTAAAACCTTTCGCAAACCATTGTTCACAATCCGTTCCACTGTATTCAATTCTGGCCACAATAACATACCAAAACCTTATCGCCGCGGACTTAGACTACTACCATGTGCAAATCTTGCTTGCAGAGACTTATTGCCAACCTGTCATTTTGCACGATGTCGAAGCCATGGTGCATCAATCGATACAAACCCAACCTGTCGCCTCACACGATGCTGAAGTTGTGGTTCATCATACGATTCATAAAGAAGATGTCACGAAGTGTCATTGTGCGAAGTGATGTGACTGTTGCAGGATATGGCGGGAACGGGAACTCAGCGTTATCTTTATCTGCATTGACGCCAGCGCTATGGCGTTGAACACCAACGAAGCCAGGTCCGAGCCCAGCCGTCGGTTGGCGTATCGTCAGCACTCGGATTGATCAGTTGATGATGGACGACTACAATGATCTGCGGTCGCGAGTTGGCGTTGGCTAGACGTCGTTTAGTCATCTTGGCGGATGTATTCCTAAAAACATCCATCATTTCGGTTGTTTATGAGCTCGACGGCATTTGGTTTACCATTGCGAGTGTTGAGTCTACTTGTGTGCTATATGGCTCAACGTTGCGGGTACGTGCGCAAACAGGATCCTTCAATGACACGCATTCGCAGCTTCGCTTGACGCAGCTCGTATCTGGTCACATGACCAAGCTCGAACGCTGTCTTGCGATCGCGATATTGCGCTTGTGCTGCCTCGAGGTTTGCGGCGTCAATGGGTATACCAACGTACGGCTGGAGCGCCAGCCTTGTTGTTGCCGCCTGTACAGTTGTCTGTGTCGTCGGATCCGGCATTGCAAAGGTTAATCGATACATTAGCAATCGACAATGAATCTATCCATCTTCAGCTCTTGACGCGTGTTGAGTGCCGGACAGGATGATTTCTACAATTTCAAAAGTGATAATACCATACAATGGTTCTAGGCCAGCATGACAATGTTTAACGTCTAGCTTCCTTGAGCATATTTCAAGGGAAGATGCGTATCTGTTGGTATCTTTAGGATGACCAATGTCAAACCTACTGAAATAGTTTAAGGAGTTCTGCGAGCACACCTTTGTGAGAGTGAGGTTTGGGCCCGCGGTCGTCGCTGTTTAGTGGTTTTGCTGTAGACGATTCATCAACATTCGTAGGCACATGGACGTTGCGAAGTATAGAAGTCATGGCGTTCACCTGATCTGACAGTTTTGTTCGTGACATCAAATGCGATCTTGTAGCTGGTACGGTTCATAAAGATTAGATTCGGCTGCCAGACAGCCCAATCATCTTGGATGTGTTTGGCCGACAGTGTTCATCGGCTAAATATATCCAACCGTGAGCGAGCTTTCTGTCGTGGGTCCACACCAAACGGAAACGGACACTAACAGCGATAAGGCTTCACCGCCGTTCGGCCTTCTTGAAGTGTGTGTCTTGGTCGCTGATTGGTCCTAACAAGAGAGAACCCAAGCGCTTAGAGCAGAGCATGTTTTGTTACCATCTTACCGTCCTCGCTGGTGTCTATTACGGCACGAGCATCATCCTTCATGTCGAGAACGTACTACTTTTCGCCGAACGTTTGCCAAGTTTGATGTAGAACCATGTGTTGTGTGCTTTTTATCTTCGCTGAATGTTTTGCCGAGCGTGAGGTACAACAATGAGTTGTGCCTTGTTGCGCTTACCGCATCGGAAAAGCTCCACAATCCAGTCGAGAGTGTACTCAAAGATTGGAGTTTCATTGGAAGAATGACATGTGCAATCTTGGTAACTGCATAAAGCGCTCTATCAATAGCCTGCAAGAGTTAGCAAAAAATGCAGCACTACTACTAAGAGAAGTTCGTCGGCATCTGACATGTCTCTTTAATTATAGGAAATGGCAAACATCCGAAACATATTTTTGTCAGATGGACATTATGCGATATGTTTTGTCGTTTTTACAATTTGTCTGGTCTGTAGTTTATTCAAAACCACTGATGTATATATTTTTTGAAAAAATTGACATTTTGTCGAAATTATCTTTTTTTTGACTGTCATAATGTTCTGTCATCAAAGCTAAACAAATCCAAGATGTTTGTCGATAAATGCACGCTTTGCATAAAAAGCTTGAGCTGTGCCAAGGACAAGTGCGAGCAGCAACAGCAGCAGACCAAACGAACGACATTTCAGACCTACCGTAATGATGCGAACCCTCTTTTAGATGCATGAGCGATATATAAATCGAATAGTGTATGCAAGTGTTTTAGATGCAGTTGCCTTCGAGGCATTTTACTTTCAAACACTGCGAAATGAATGATTCGTTCGATATACTTGTTCATAGATCGCACTTATAGATTGACATAACGTACACCTCTTACAACGTACAGGTGGACGCTACAGGTGTAGAAATTTTGATGAAAAGTTTGCGTTTTGTCTAATACGCGCGAAAGCACGTGCAGCACACCTGACGCGACGCTGTCAGCTTGAAGCGGTGTGCAGCCGTTGCTGGTTGCTCCTGACGGTTGGCACAGCTTAGCCGCTGTTGTCGATCGGTGCAGCACTTGTGCGTTCATGTGGTCGCACTTGACATGGGACCGATGGCTGGGCGTACGACGATCAGCTTTGAGCCTCAAGTGACAGTTGAAAGCACAGCAGTAGTATGTGCATGTAGTAGCGAGTGCTCTAGGCCTCGTGTGTGTGTCCGGGAGGGTGGCTTTGTGCCGCTGGTTTTCCACCCTCACTCCCAAACTTGCATCGTGGGAAGCACAGCGTTCATTGGTCTCTCTCTGTGGCGCTCAAGCTCCATCGCGACACCTTGCGATCCGTGACGGCGGCTGTTAGACGCTAAGAGCACCCAAGTAACAACACTGTCTAGAGGTACCTCTACAAACTTGCTAATTCAATCGATTCTCTTAAAATTTGTAGGAGAAAGCCGATGGCACAAATCGGTCTCAAATGTGATTTGTTGTCTTGATTAAAGACTGAAAACCCTCTGTATCTCCGGCATTTGCGACGAAAACACCGTACACATACATACATCAAGTATAAATGCGACGGCAAAATTTTTTGTCTTCGCACTTTGTATTTGTAACAGGTTACTCACAGAAGATAACCTAGTCCATTACAGTAAAGCGTTGGATAAATACGCACCAATTCAGATTTATCCTCAGCATATGCGAACCAAGCTACAAAAGCCAAGTCGAGCTCAATGGAGCGTGATCGCGAGCATGCGCGGTTGAAGCAACGAGCTGCTGCTGTAGGTGCTGCGAGTGGCGCATCCGCTAGTGACACAAGTGTCCGTGCTCGCAGTTCGTCGTCGACATCGTCGTCGGCGCGACCGCCAAGCGGAAGCGATCTCTACGGTGCACTGCCACCTCCTCCTCCGCCACCGCCATCTGCGCAGCGCCAGCAACAAAAGCAACAGCCGCATCCGTTCTCGACAGGCTTCAGCAGCAACAACCCGCCGAGTATCATTACGTCGCTCTCGCAGCAGCGCTCTCGCAGCGAGAGCTCGCGCGTATACTCGAATGCATCCTCGAGCGCGAGCTACGCTCGGACAAGCAGTACGAACCCGTCGCCACTGTCGTCGTCAAAGCCACCGACACCGCCATCGATGTCGTCGTCGATTGCATCCACAGCATCGGCTGCTGTAGTGTCCATGTCGTCACGCCGTAGTGGCTCGAGCAGCAGTGCGCGCAGTCCGCGCGAAGTGAACGTGCTGATCGACAAGCTGCTGACGAACATCCACGGCGCGCCGTCGCCCATGACGACGCGACGCGCGGTGATCCGACTCAGTGACGCGACTTCTGAGACATCACTTGACTCGGTGCGTCACGTGCTATGTATCTCTCTTTCTGTGTCGCTGTACAAGACGCACATGAGGACTGCGGACTCATTCACACTCTCTCACGTACTCACACGACGGCACAGCTGACGATCTTGGAAAAGATGAAGCGCAAGATCGCATCCGACGCGCCGCAGTTCTACGACAAGCCAGAGCAGACGATCGGGCGTCTTCATGAGATCTACTCGCGCTTTGTCAAGATCAAGAACCTCAACAAGAAGAAGTACGCTGTTGGCTCTGCTGCTCCATGCGACGTGTGTCATGCTCACAACGCTCTCTCTTGCTCGTACTTGTGGTGCCGTTGTTTACACGTGGCAGTGAGGCGCTGCTGCTGCTCTACGGACTCATGGACTCTGTGCCGCCGAGCATCCATCGCGAACCGTTTGCGAGTCGCCCAGAGTTTGCCGCCATGAGCATGGACAAGTACGCAAGCAGCGCGGCAGCACCGTTGTCGTCCTCGCACACAGCTGCTGACGCTGCGACGACCGACCGATTCGCACCGAATCAGCCTCGCAAACCGAGTGCGCGCACTGAAGTGGAATCGCTCGAGGACTCGTTCAAGTTTGCAGTCGGGATCGTCGCGCCGTCGTCGACACGCAAGCCCAAGAGCCGCTCATCGAGTGCAAATGCGCGCACTGGCGCCGCCGCAGCGACGAGCAGTCCGTTTGGCGGTCCGTCGTCGTTCGAAGTGCCGGAAGAAGTACTGCTGCGCGACGTGCTGTACGCGCTCCAGGCGATCGACTCGCGCTATCTCTACTTTGACGCTGCGGCCGATCGGTTCCAGATCACGCGAAGCGTTGGCGTCCCGACACGTGCGTGCTCTCTTGGGCGATAGAGTGGTGGTGATGCTGACTGCTGGCGCTCGAGTGCTTGATACTGACGACAGCGCTGCATGTGCATGTGTACGACTGACTGACTGATGGCTATGCGCAGCAATGCGTGAGCTGATCCACAAGCTCTGTGAGCTCGGGTGGTTCTACAGAAAGATCTCCGAGTACCTCAAGCACCATCGCGAAGAGCTGTCGTTTGGCGTGGTACGCTTGACTGCAAGCTCTCGCTCTCTCTGTACACTTGCACACGAGACGCTGTCCTCACAGTGTTGCGTCTTATCACACCGTCTGCTGGCTCGCCATGTCTCCAGGTCGGTCAGAGCTTCTGCCACGTGCTCAACATCGAGCTCTCGGACTACTTTCGCCTCATTGCAGTGCTCGCAGCGCAAGTGGACGACGACGCCGAGACGAAGCAACCACATGAGCGGTCATTCAGCGAGCTCACGCTGCGGAAGCTCCTCGTGTGGACGCAAGACCCGCTCGACAAGATGCGATTGATGGCGCGTCTCATCGACAGGTGCGTCTCATGTCTGCAAGTCCTCGCGCCGTAGCGTTGGTTCTCTGCGACTCGATGGTGTTAGCAGTGTCGATAGCAGCGACACTCACCATGTGCCTGGGCTTGCATACCATCGTCTGTCATAGTGTCGATGGACTGCGCGGCGGTGCGCTTGCGTCAGGCGTGCACTCGCACATCCTCCATGGCGACCCAGCAGTCTCGCGCTATGTCCAGAGCGTCATGAAGCGCGTCGCCGCACCGATCTTTCGCATGATCCGGCGCTGGGTGTTTGAAGGCGAGCTCGAAGACACGCACGTACGCGCAGTAGAGCGTCTATCTGTCTATCTGTCTGCAGCTACTGCCTGTGCGTGCGCTCGCTCACGCTCTTGTGCTCGTTCTTGCTGTGCATCTATCGCACTAGGACGAGTTCTTCGTCGTCGCAGATCCAAACACACCGGACGAACAGCTGTGGGCGACAAAGTACCGACTGAACCTCGAGATGCTCCCGACGTTCATCTCGCAGTACGCTCCAGCGTTGCTAATTAGGACATGGTCGTGGATGTTGATGGATGAGACTAACACAGTCGTCTGGTGCTCCAGAGACCTCGCGAAGAAGATCTTGGTGATCGGCAAGAGCATCAACTTCATTCGCCAGTGCTGCGGCAACACCGACGTACGTCAAAGCCAGTGGCTGATCGTTGCACTAGCACTCGCTCAAGCGGACTGCGTCTTGATACTATGAGCTCACTGTCGGCTGTGCTGTGCGGCGACCATGTAGTGGATCATGGACGCTGGGCAGGACGTGATGACGGCAACGACCGAGATCGAAGACGACGGCGTGCAGTTCGCAGAGCTGCTGAACCTCGAGATCATGATCGAAAAAGTGTCGGCGACGACGAACGAGTACTTGATCCGGACACTGAACGACAAGTACCACTTGCTCGACCACTGCCGCGCGCTCAAGCGGTACTTGCTGCTTGGCCAGGTGCGCTCGTGCTCCGTCTGCTCCTTCTGTTTGAGCTGTCGACTCGAGCCACGATGTGTTCAAGGCGCTGTTGACTTTGAACGCAACAGTCGGTTGCGCTAACCATTCGACTGCTTGTCTTGGCTTTCATAGGGCGACTTCATTCAGTACCTCATGGACCTCTTGGGTCCCGAGCTCTCGAAGCGAGCGACGCAGATCTACCGCCACACACTCACGAACGTCCTCGAGACTGCGCTGAACTCGTCGAACGCCAAGTTTGAGGTGCGTATGGTGCCGTGTGGCTAAGGTCACTTGCTTTTGGTCGCGAGCACGAGCTGACGATCTGCTCGTTCGATGGTGGTGCTACTGCAGGCGGCGGATATCCTTGCGCGACTCGATGTCGAGCTCCTTCACGCGTCCGCTGGTACGTCGCGCTGTCTCTGGTTCAGTCACTGCCTTGGTGCTTGCGTACTGTGCTCACATGTCCGTCATGGCCATGTGATCTGGTGGTGACCATGTGGACGTAGGCGACAGTGGATGGGACATCTTCTCGCTCCACTACAAGCTCACGTCGCCAGTGAACACAGTGATCAACGAAGCCGCGATGACGCAGTACCAACGCATCTTCCACTTTCTCTGGCGCCTCAAGCGCGTCGAGCACGCACTGTCAGGGTCGTGGAGCAAAGACATGAACCTCGGCCACTTGGTGCAGGTGCGCACTGTTTGCTCTCGCGACACTGGATCGCGCATTGCCAGTCGTCGTACAGAGCAGACAACTCACACAGTGCTGCTACTGCATCCATCGTCCTCTTGTCTGTATGCTCGTGCGTACGTAGGGGCGTCTTCCGAGCATCACGCCGCTCATTCACAAGTGCCAGCTCCTTCGGTCAGAGATGATCCACTTCACAGCGAACCTGCACAACTACATGATGTTTGAGGTGTGCTAGCGATGTGCTAGATCCACATCCGCACGCAAGCAGGTCTGAGTGTCACTGACGCGCACTGTACTTGCCTGGGAACGCAGGTGCTTGAGACGTCGTGGCACAAGCTCGTGAAAGACCTCAAGGCTGCGAAAGACCTGGACGAGCTCATTGACAGCCACGAAGACTACATTGACGCGATCAAGAAGAACGTACGATTGTGTCTTGCTGAGTGAGTGAGGAAGTGGATATGCTCGTGGAGCACACGATCTCATGCATGTGTTGTGCTCGTGTGTGTGTTGGGTCTGTCTAGGGCTTCATGTCGAAAGACTCGCGCGAGCTGCTGAACCAGCTCAAGTCGATCTTTGACACGATCGTCACGTTCACGAAAGCGCAGGAGCACCTCTATACCACTGCGCTGCGCGAAGTCCACGAAGAGAAGATGCGGCAGCAGATGATCGAGCGCCGCACGCTCGAGGTGCGTTGTCCTGTCTTGCTTGTCTTGCTGCAGCGACTGTGTTGAAACGACAACTGACGGACTGACTGCTGGACTGTCGTGCCATCGTAGGGCACGTGGGGCACGTCCGAGAGTGAAGCGTACGCGGAGCAGCGCCGCAATGACGTCTTTGGTCCGACGTCGAAGCTCGTGCGCCAGATCGAAGCGATTGCAAACAACTTTAGCTCGCAGCTCGCAGTGTTGCTCGAGATGATTCGCGACCGCGCAGCTGGGTACGTGTCGTACGAGCAACCAGCTGCTCGTGCGTGGACTGCCGATTGTCTCTCTCTAGCGTCTCGATGGCAAGTGCAAAGCTCACACTGGCGTCTCGTTGCTGTTGTGGCGGCTGTGTACAGTGGTTCGCAAGGTCTGCCGTTCCTCATCTCGCAGTTTGACTTCAACGAGTACTACCGCAGCAAGTTGCAGCCGTCGGCCATGGACATGGACGCATGAGTAGCAGAGTCAGCCACACACAAGTGCAAGAGGAATGCAGCAAAGACGTTCGTTCCTACTCTAGTGTCGGATGCAACGAGCATGTGGCAGTGGATGTGCTTGCACTACTGGACGCCTAGTCGTCTCCCTAGCTGTCGGACGCGAGGAGGTCGCGAAGAAAGTAGCAGAGGACGTTGTCGCTCGTGTAGATGCCTCGCTGGACCGTGAAGAGACTCTCCAGGCACCGCACAGTCTCGAGCGTGCAGAGCACGTCGATCGGGTTCCCAAACACGTCCACGAGTCGCGGCAACGACGTCTCGGCTGACACGGTGCTGTCGCTCTCTGCCACTGGCGCGATCACACTCCGATCCGGTCGTAAGAGCTGCTGGATACTGCGCAAGATCGCCATGAACTCGCTTTCAAAGCTGCTGCGGTCGATCACGAGCGACTCGTCGTCTTCCATGCGCGTGCGCAGTCGGCTCAGTGCTGTGCGGATGCTGTTGACTTGCGACTCGTCGAGCCCTGGCTTGTGACTCAAGAGTGGCGCCTGGAGGAAGCTCTCCATCCTGCTCGTCGCTGCTGCAGCGTAGGCTTCGTTGCAGCGAATCTCAATGCGCGTCGTGCCCAATGTGAAGTACAGCGTGGACCTCGACACTGTTGGTCGTGCGTCGCTGTCAGCCGACATTGCGATTGCAGGTGTGAGGTCGCGTCCCCACTGCACGCAGACCAAGCTCGCTTTGATCTCTGGGTCAGCAGTCGGTACACTCGGGAGCTCTGATAAGCAGCAGCTCTTGGCGTAGCTCGAGTGGTGCTGCAGCAGGAACGTGTGGAGCCACTGGACACTCTCGTGCTGCACGTCATTGCAGACAGGAAGCACGTGCTGCTCGCGCTGGAGCCGCACAAAGTAGTTGATCACGCGCGCAGTGTCGGGCAGCGGCGCGCGAGTCGAGTCGCTGCTGCTGCCAGCACTGGGTCCAGATGCTGCCGTACCAGGTTTCTTCCCAGACGCAGTGGCTGCTTGGGGTGCTAGCGGCTCTGCGCGCTTCTCCTGTCCAGCAACAGACGTCAGAGATGCTCCTGCACTATCATCGGCGATCGCCTGCGTGATGAACATTGGGAGCTTCTCAAGCGCTGTGATCGTGCCGCTCTGGAGCTCCAACGTCTCAAACAACGTGAACTCGTGGCTCTGCGTCATGATGGCGAGACTGAGGTAGTGGAACGCAGCTTGCGTGTGCTCGTCTTCGTTGCCAGGTAGGAGCTTCTGGCTGTACAGATCAACGAGCTCCATGAGCGCCATTCGCATGAGACGGCGGTCGTACCCGCCACGCTGCATCGACGTCTCGATGCACTCGCGCAGCGCCATGGCTGCGTCTGCAAACGTCTGAGCACGCCTCTCATCGGCAGCGACGTCTGCGACTGTAGTCTCAGCACCGCTGTGGTGGTGCACTGGTGCGTCGTGTTGGTGCTTGTGAGCAGATACAACCACTTGCTTGAGGTGCGTCTGACGACTGCGCTCATGCACAAGCGTCTTCTTGAGCACTGCGCCTTTGAGCAACAACAGCAGTGCTTTCGCTGCACCGACGCGTCTCGTTGTGTGCAGCGTCGCTCGCAGTCCGCTGTCAATCACACGCATCACGCGCGCTTGTCGCTGCGCCATCGTCTCTGTTGGTGACGATGATGCTGAAGATGAGTCGACTGTGCACTCGACAAGTGTCTGTGCGAGCGCTGCCTTCACGAACACAAACGTTGGGATAGCAGGGTTGTACAGATTCAGACGCTTCTCGACCGAGAGGTCTGCACTGGTGGTGGTGCTACTGACGCCGATCCAGCCATCTCGCTCGAGCAGCTCGTCCAAGACGCGCTCTGCCTCAACCAAGCGGTCACACACAGTGTGCAGCAGCACAGACGATGATGACGGTGCCAGCAGCACGCGTGTGCGCAGCACAGTGCTCAACGTGAGCAGCACTCGGACAAACGGGAGGCTGCAGTTTGTGCGCCGCGTCGTCGCTGCCACGCGGAGCTGCTCGAGCACCACTTCAGCGTTCTCACGCTCACCGAGGAACACGAGTGCCTGCGCTTGAAGTAGCTCGATCTGTTCGCTCACGTGCTCTTCGCCGCTTGCGCGACACTCTAGCAGCGCGATCGCTGCTTGCTCGAGCAAAGCGTGGAAGTGACCTTGTGCGAGATCGCACTGCAGCGCTTGCAAGCGACAGCGCGCTACGAATGTGCTCGCGCGACGGAAGAGGCAGCACTTGAGCTCTTGGTCGAGATCCAATGGCACGACAAGCGCGCTCGAAGCAGTGGGATGGCTGCTGCTCGATGGCGACTCGTGTGCATCAGCAGCAACGCTCTCCGTACGCCTCGTCATTGCCTTTGCACTCAAATCACGTGCGAGTGACCACTGACCGTCGAGGTACGCGAGGTAGCTCTGCTGCAGCACGACTTCGCTCCGCATACAGGCAAAGTGGTTGCTATCCCACGTCAGTGCGCTACTCGCCGCTTGGTGTCCATCCACCGACGACGGCAACGGCGACTGAGCTGACTGGCTCTGGTCCAGCAGCTCCAGGATCGCCAGCGCGATCTTGTCTGTGACCGTGTGAAGTGGAGAGACACCGTCCGCAAAGTTGCTCTCGTGACGCACGAGCCGCACAACAACGCGAAGCACTGTGAGCAGGATCTCGAGCACAAGCGGCGACGCATACGAGTGCGCAAGGTCAGCGTGCAGCCGATGCACGTCGATCGTTGTGAGCCACGCGAGTGCACTGGCGTTTGCTTCGCCCTGAAGCGGCTTGTTGTCGTGAAATGCCATCAGTGGCACGACTGCATTGGGCTTGATCTGTTCGCGCGTACTGGCTACTTCGACGCTGTCAAAGAGCCGCGACAGTGTCTCGAGCGCTTCTCGCATGCGACCACTTTGCGAGAGCGCTTCAATGCGAAGACGCCGAGCGTTCGCGACGTGGCTCTTGCTCTCGAGCGTGCACCGCGCAAAGAACTCGTAGCCTGCGATGAGAGGCATCGCGGATGGAGCGTAGTACTCGTACTGCAGTAGCACTTCCGGGACGAGCGTAAGCGCGAGTGCGAGTGCAAGCGGCGAGACGCACTCGCTTGAGCCAACGAGCTCGCGTCCTGGCCAGAGCTCATGCCCGAGCTCGTACGACCCAAAGAGGAACGCGCGCGTTGGATGCGGCAGCGACGATGCAAAGAGTCGCGTGAAGATCGTGGCTGCCATGAGCGCGTACTCGAGCGCCTGGAAGCAGTTCGACGCAGTCGCGTGCAGGACGAGCTTTGACAGCGCTGTGCAGCTGAGCAACGTCACATAGAGACTGTCACCTTGGATCTGCTCCACGCCGCTCACGCCGTTCACTGCATGCTCTTTCACGCCTCGCATCACGACGTCGCGCCAGCTTTGCACTGCGTTGAGCGCGCCAAACGCGTTGTCGAGGCACTCAAGCCAGCTCTTGATCGCCAGCTTCACGTCACTGGTGTTGGTGGTACTACTGCTCGTTGCGAGGTAGAAATCGCCGAGCTCTTGGTACGCTTGACAGAGCAGTCGCTGCTGTCGCTTCTGACGCGCGAGCAAGACGCAGTGCGTGTACGCGCCGATGATCTGGTTCTTGAGCGCTGTGTGAGCATCGTTGGCAGCGCTGCTGAACGCATGACGGTCATAGCGGCGGCGATATGTCTCAACGAGGTCGTGAGCTGCGTCGAGCGCTTGGACGCACTTGTTCATGGACTTGGTGAGACTGTCGTAGATGCGAGAGAGCTGCTCGAGCTCGTTGCGCTCACGGTCCCTCGCCTCTGTCAAGACTTGGATGTGCGTCTCCATCGCCGCTCTCTGTGCGCGAAACGCGACCTCTTCCGGCGTGAGCACCTCTTCGACGACGAGGCGCGACTTCTTCTTCTTCTTCTTCGCCTCGCTCTCTGTGAACTCGCGCACGTACGTAGCGAGGTCGCACTCCGAGGCACCAAGCAATGCATTCGCTCGCTCTAGGAGCTGCCGCTGTGCAAACAGGAGCACTGGGAAGTTGAGCTCCGAGAACCGACTCCCGCCGCTCGCGTCGTTGTGTCCAAGCAACTCGTGGAACGTCTTGCCCACGCGCACGATCGTCGTCCACTGCTCCTGAGCACACAGCGCGCGGACTGCGTACGTGACAAAGTGCACGATCCACGTCACGTCAGCGCTGAGGACGCTCGTCGCAGTCGTGATGACTGCAGTCGACGCAAACGCGGTCTGCAGCAGTGCGCGGTTCATCACGAGCACTGTCTGTGAAGAGGCAGCAGAGCGAATAGTAACTGTAGTAGCAGCAGCAGTAGCAGTCGTCGGCAAGCTCACGGCTGTCAGACTTAGCGCTCGCTGCTCTTTCACTGCGACGAGAACTGTCTCAATCATCTCGAGCAGCGCGTCAGTACACGCTGTCAAGTGATCGAGCAAAGGAGACGGGAGCGCTGCGCCAGTGCCGAAGCGATCAGGAGCGAGCCACGCGATCCAAACTGCGTTCCAGACGTACTGGCACGTCGCTTGGAGCGCTTGCCACGCTTTGCCGTGGCGAAAGAGCGTGCACGCAGCTGCGATCTTTGCGAGGAACTCGGCGAGCACATGCATTAACTCATCGTCAGCTGTGCGCATGGGCGGCTCAGACGATGCATCTTTCTCCAACGTCGCGTCAGTCGAGTCGCTGGACGTCGAGGAAGGCATCAAGTCACCACGCATGCTCTCATCGCTGCGACGGCTTCCGTTTCTTGATGATGATCGTAATGAGATGGCAGAGGCGGTGCCGTGAAGTCGGTCGAACGCTGCGTCAAAGCTCGGTCCCTTGCTCACGTCGACTGCGCGACCGGCAGCTGCAGTAGCGGTTCGCATACTGACAAGTTGACGGAACTAGATGCGTGGACGCCAACACAGTAGTTGTAACAGAGCATGGCAAGACATCAGCGATACACAGATAGCAAGACAGTGAGCGTCAGCCGATGCACGACGGAAGCTCTCAAAGCAGCTCAGGACGCAAGAGCGACAAGCACGCACCAGCACGAGCGCCTGGAGAAAGAACACTTCGCCACTCCAGAGAAACAACACGTCGTCGTCGCGTCCGCTGTCGTCGAGTATCGGTACTGGCGACGGAAGCGCACCAGGTTCATTGCTCGACTGTGGCATCGTCGGCGCTTCGTCTTTCGGCGCTTTTGATGAACCATTGCCACTCTGTCGTGGCGACTTGACTGATCGTGCAGTCGGTGGCGCAGATCCTGCATCTGCTGTCGCTGTAGACTGCGCACTCGAATTGTCGCTTGCAGAGACAGCCGCAACGTCTGGAAGCAAGTGCTCACCACCGAGTGCTGTCACGACTTCGCGAAATGCGCTGCTCGGACTTCCTCTGAGCTTGATAGCGGCGAGACATGCACTCGCAGCGCTGTCATCGCCGATTTGGATGGCAATGCAAGCGAGCTTGCACGCATACTCAGTACTGCGAACGTCTGTGCTTGCAGCGGCGGACAGCGTGTCGAGGAGCTTGAGCGTTTCGTGGACATTGTAGCCAGCTTGCTGGAGGATCTCAGTCAGCGGCGGTAGCTTCGGTGCGTCGTCTTCTCTGTCCACGCTAGTGCGTGGACGAGGCGTGGACTGTGGCGTGCTTGCACTCGCACTCGCAGATGGTGCTGTGCTTTTGGCAGCAGGTGTAGCTCCTGTAGCAGCTGTCCCAGGCGGTGTCTTCCCAGCACTCGCACCAGTAGCAACAACTGCAGTCGCAGGCAGTCCAGGTGGTTTGGCGCTCACATCTCCAGGCTTCCCATTCATCGCTTCATAGATCGCAACCACTTCACAGAGCGACTGAAGCTCGTTGCTAGAACTGCGGTCGTCACCGACGTCTTGGAGCTGCTGGTGCTGCTGCATCTCACGCACAACGGATGGAATGAGCGCTGCACCAAGATGTCGCGACTGCAGACCAATGCGAAAGAGCTCGAACGCAATGCGCGCAAAGATGCTCTTTGTGTCGACGTCCCAGTCAGCGCGTGGGATCGTCAGCAGTGCGTGGTAGAGCGTCACGAGCGGTGCAAACGTGAGTCCGTTACACTGGTGCAAGTGCAGCAGCGGGAGCAAGATGCGGTAGCCTTTGAAGCACAGAGCGCGGATCGCGTCAGTGTTTGCAGCTGTTGACGCGAGCTCGACGCCGATCGCGATGCGTCTGCTCGCTTCCAGCACGTCGACTTGCTTTGTGAGCAACGAGCGGTGCTCAGCGTCGTGCAGCATGCCGTCACGCTCTGGGTCACCTGCTTCGTCGTGGCAGAGGATCAAGATCGCCTGAACAGCCAGGTTCAGCACTGGTACTGGCAACTTTGCGATCACGTCGCGCGTGAGTGCGTGGCGATAGTACGGACTTGCGCGCCAGAGCACTCGAGACGCTGCAGCGCGCGACACGACCATGTTGTACAGCGCTGTTGCTGCGCGCGTCGCACTTGGAACAAGCGCGAGCTCGTAGCACGTCTGCGCGAGGTATCCGTAGCAGAGCGCAGTCAAGAGCGGATGCAGTGCGACGACAGGACTCGACGTCTGTCCAATGCCCTGGATCACGTCGTGGTTTGCATCGAACGCAGCGACTGCAAACACGTAGCTCTCGTTTGGCACGAGACCGCTGATCGTGACGCAGAGCTGTGGTGGGTGCACGGGCTCGGCAGTCCCAGGCAGCTCGTTGTTGTTGAGCGAGACAGCAGTGCCCGCGCCAGACGGCTTGGCAAAGACCATGTAGTACGCGACCTTGCGCTTGCGCACACTCGAGTGCGAAGCGTTGAGCTCAAGGACGCGCACGCGGATCGCTGTGCTCGAGCGCGCGATCACGACTGGTGCAAGCGGAACACCAGTGTCGGTCGCCGCAGCGTCGCGGTCACGTGTTGTGGCAGCAGCTGCCAGCTTCTTTGCACGATTTTGCAGCTCGCGCTCTTGCATACTGATGCGCTCGAGGAGCTTCATCGCTTGCTCTGCAAGCGCAACGTTCTCGCGAGTGCTGTTGCTTGCACGGTGCCGCATGCGCTGGATGCTCAAGAGGACCTTGGCGTAGTTGTTCTTCCGGCACTCGAGTAGCAGTCCCTCCTCAGTCATCTTGACGAGCGAGAGGGACTCAAACGGAGACGACTCGACTGGTGCCGTGCCACTGCCAGCTGCGCTCGTCGGCAGTGCATCACTAGCACTCGCTTCATCGAGCTCGGTCTGAAACAGCAGCAGGAACACGTCGGCTTGGAGACAGCAGATGTCGTGGTGCACACTGCCAAACTGCGAGCCAGTGCCAAAGACGCCGACACTGTCGCGCGCAGTTGGTGCGTCTGCTGCTGCAATTGCATCGGAGCAAGAGAGCGTGTGGTCGACAGTGCACGACATCGTTGCGCAGAAGAGCGCTGTTGCAGTGCGAGGATCACGCGTGGTCGTAGCGTCAAAGTGGTTCTCAGACTGCGCCAGTTCATCTCGCTTGCGGTTGATGCGATCGAGCAGAGCTCGGAGCGTCTGTGTCGCCAGGCGGAACTTGCGCTGCAAGCGCAGAAGCGTCACGAGGTGGATCCCGACATGACCGTGGACAACGACATCGTCGATGTCGGTCTGGTGCAACGCGAGGTGCACTGCGAGCAAGACATCGCTCGCGACGTTCACGATGCGCTTTGAGAGCTCACTTTGGTCGCTTGCGTCCAGTTCGCTGATCATCGGCAGTCCGTGCTCGTGCCAGAGCAGCAGCGCTGCAGCACTTACAAGGTCGCGCTTCGTGCGACTCAGTGTCCCAGCGCGGTGGTTGAGACAGCTCGTCAGCGCCTTTGCTAGCGACTGGATCGATCGAACTGGAGGCAGTGCGACGCCAGTCTTTGGCAGCAGCAGCGGTCGTGAACCTGATGGCTTACTGTCCGCACTGTCGGCGGACGACGCTCGCACAGTCGCAAGAGCGTCAAAGAGCTCGAGCTCAAGGAGACACTGCTCTTGATCGAGGTCGGAGAGTGCGTCTGAGACCTGCTGCTGCAAACGCACTCGAGCGCTCGCTACAAGCGACCGGAGCTCCTCGAGCTTTCCTAGACGGAAGCAGTGGCGCAGGAGCATCAAGTGGAACGCAAGTGGGAACGCTTGCTCGAGCGACTCGGCTAAAGATGCCGCTACTGACGTCGACTCGCTTGCTCCACTATCGGCTCCTGACGATGCAGACATCGCGGACAAGAGCGGCGTTGACATCGCAAGCACGTACGCGAGAAGCTCGTGCATCTGCGCTGCAATCTGCGGCGTCGATGGTGCAGACAGTGCACCAACACTGTGTCTATCGGATCGCGAGAGACTCTCGAGCGCGTCGAGTGCAATGCACATGCGCTCGGAAGTGCTCGCAGCTGCGAACGCAGTCTCGATGTGGCGCTTCGAGAGTGGTTCACGACTCACTGCGGCCGCTGCGCGAGCCACGAGCATGCTCGCTGCTGTCTGTGCCTGCACGAGCGTCGCAACGACGTCTTTCGGCAGTGGCAAGTCGAGCTCCTCCTCTTTCTTGAGCCGCAGTACAGTCTTTTGCGCGTACTCGGCGCACTGAAGCGCTGCGTGGAGGTACTGCGCTTCGCGCTTGGGACTCAGCGCTTGATGCGCCATGGTGTCGTAGCACTCGCACGTCGCGGCACAGAGCTGCACGCGCCAGAGTATGTACTTGGTCGTGCTCAGTGATACAACCGACTCGGTCGAGAGGATGGTCCACTTGAGAAATGCCACTACGTCGTGTGCAAACCCGAGACTGCTGAGTGGTCTTGCGATTGAGAAGATCAGGATCGAACCGTTGAGCACAAGCCACGCGTACGACTGCGACGACGCATGCGCGCGCTCGAGCGCTGTTGCTGTCTCCATGGCGCTTTGAAGCCAGCGCAGCGCTGTGAGCATCTTCTCGAGCGTCCCAGGGTGGCGCACGAGCGCGTCGCGACGCTTCTGCTCGTAGAACAGACACATTGCTTTGCCGTACAGTGAGCGGATGTACACGTCGTTCTTGCGAAGCTGTGGCGGCGATGGAGTGCTCGTTGCTGCTACAGGCTCGTCTGTGTGGCTGTCGACTTGATCGAGACCTTGGTCGTGCGGTCCATCTCGTTCAGTCGCGTTGTCGTCTGATGCGTCGAACGCAGCGACGGTGTGGCTGAAGAAGAAGCGCGATGCAGCGCGGAACTCGTGCTGCGCGAGGAACCGGTCGCCAAAGTCGAGCAGCAGACGCAACTTCTTGTGCTGTGTGAGCTCTTGCGTACGGTGCAGCAGTCTGTCGATGAGCACGACAAGCTTCTGCGCCAGCGGTCCATAGTACGCAACTTCGTCGGCTTCGTTGTCAGTGTCGTCTCGCGTCCGTGCTGCATCGTGTCGAGGCTGCTGCTGTCGTTGCGGTACAACAGACTCGACAGTGCTGCGCTTGGTCTCGCGCACGAGACGCAAGATGCTCGTGAGCTCGCGCGTGAACTGCTGCACCAACACGTCATCTGCGTCCTCTGGTACTGCAGAGGCATTGACGTTGGTCGCTGCTCTTGCAGGCGAGCTTGCGATCTTCTTGACACGAGAGGCGCGCGCTGTCGTCGCCATCTTCAGCGAGTGCTTGGATGAGGCGACTGGATCGAAACTCAAAGTGCGCGAGGTGGTCGCGGCTCTTCAAGCGACGAGTCGCTTATGCAATCCGAGTCACTCGTTCTTCACAAGCA
Source organism: Globisporangium rhizosaccharum (assembly GCA_023333795.1). Classification (NCBI taxonomy): domain Eukaryota; phylum Oomycota; class Peronosporomycetes; order Pythiales; family Pythiaceae; genus Globisporangium; species Globisporangium rhizosaccharum. The sequence continues at coordinate 65,458 of JAASFN010000021.1, forward strand.
TCGCGTTGGCACCAGCAACAGTGCGGCTTGATGGAGCCACTGAAGCCACTGAAGTCAGCACTGTCGTCGTCTGCAGTGCAACCAGCAAAGCTGCCGTCTTCGAGTGCACTGTCAGCCGCGACTTCGCCGCTCGCAGCACTGAGCAAGCACAAGCAGACGAATGGCATACTCGAGGCGTCTCCAGTCTTCGCACCGACGACTCCTGGTGTCTTGAAGGCACCACTCAAAGCGACAAGCAGCGGTGGCGAGAAACTCTCTGTGCTCGCTGCGTTTGCCAAGACACAGCAGCCATCAACGCCTCAAGCTGTCTCACGTGAGGCTACTGTCAAGACGACTTCACGACTGCCGCGCGAGTCGCCACTTGCATCGTTTGCCAAGTCACTCGCAGCGCCACTGCCAACTGGCAAGTCAACCAGACCTATTGATGATGATGCACTGGCGAGCAGCATGCCGCAGCAGCCACTCGCCTCGTCGTTGCAAGCAGTGCGTGTTCCGCTGACATTGATGTCCAAGCCTGCGTCCGTGAGAGAGAGTCTCGCACCACTGCCAAGCGCGCAGACAGCAGAAGTAGACGCACACGCCACAGAAGCAAAGGCAGGGAGCAACGAGCGCAACAATGACAGTTCACGAGACGAGAGCGACGACCGCGACAACACTGCAGACGGCAAGCAAGACGAGCGGAAGACATCTGCACGCAAGAGTAGCAAAGAGACTCTCGAACGCACTCGACAGCCAGCGACAGAGCACGACAGCGACAGTAGCGACATGGATGAAGCGAACCTTGTGCTGTTGGATGACGATGACGACGACGAGAGGAGCAACAAGGACGAGAAGGACAAGGACGACACTCGTGCAAGTCGACGTGAAGCAAAGGCAAGCAGCAGCGACAGCAACGGCGAAGCAAAGGGTGCGCTCGATGCCGAAGCAGCTGAAGCTGATCTATACAGCGACGACCAGCTCAAGCGACGAGAGTGAGTCATGCGCACGTGCTAGCAGCGCTAACTGTTGCACTTCACTTGCGACGCTGACTCGCAAGCCTCATTCCATTGCTACGCTCACACATAGGCGGTTGCCGAAGATCTTTGTCCCGAGCGTGTCCGAGACACTGCTGCTGCATGCAGTGCTGGCGCAAGACCATGCGCTGCTCAACGAGCTCCTGACGGAACGGAGTCCTGACGACGTACTGCGCATTCGAGACGAGATCGATCGGTCTGTGTACCACTACGCTGCGCTGAGCACGAGCCGTCGCGTCAAGCGCCTGGTGTTTGGACATGTGAGCTCGCACTACGATCAAGCGCTTGACAATGCGACCTATAACGTGATGGCAAAGACGCCACAGATGAGCGCGTACGTTGGCTTGCATCGAACTTGCCGTCTCGATAGTGTGCCGTGAAGATGCCATGACAGTTGAGCGGCGGCCGCATCACCGAACTCACGCTCGCGCTTGCTGAGTAGACGGATCGATAGCGCATCTCGAGACAGAACGTCGTCGACGTGGCTCCCACCTCGCGTGAAGGAGCTCCAGCAGCAGTTCACAAGTCTCAAGGACGCAGCGCTCCAGAGAATCTGCGAGTGCGTCGACCGCCACGAGCGCTCGATCTTCCACTACGTGCGTGAGTCTCTCTGCGCCTCTGAATGTCTCTGTCTTCTTTGCACTTGACGTCCCAAGCAGAGCTAACGAACGAGCGTTGCTTGGTCTTCCAGGTCGCAGCATGTGCGTCGGACTGGCCGATCCAAGACGACAACTCGTACTTGCTCCGCGTCCTGCAGAGCAACTTGCGCGTCCTCACACGCAGAGGTGCGTCGAGCGCTGTCTATGATGCTCGTGGCGTGTGAATGGATGTCTGGAAGGCTCGGTACGCTAGTATCTCATCGCTCATCGCTCTCTTTCGTTCTTGCTTACGCACTCTTGACAGATGCGTTTGGCCGATCACCACTGCACTATGCTGTCGAGTATAGCAACACGGAGCAGATGCAGTGGTTGTTCCAGCTCGGCGCTGGCACTGCGCTCACGTCCAACGACTTGGAAGAGCTCCTGCATCTCAACGCTAGCAAGTGCGTGCGCGACCATCTGCTGCGCGAAGTCGAGCTCCTCGACGACGTGAACTACCGACTGCAGAGCACGCACGCATGTACTCCAGACGACCGCGACGCACTCAATGGCGATGACTGTGCGACTGCCATTGAGCCTGGCATAAGCGTCTTTCTTGCTGCAAAGCTCGAGCGCGATGTGACGTCTCTCTCAGGGCCGCTCCTGCAGTCGCCACTGCTCCGCGCCGCGATGTTTGGCAGCGTCAGAGCTGCAGAGCTGCTGCTCGCAAAGCACGCCAATGTGACTGCACGCGATGCAAACGGATGGACTGCGCTCCATGTGCGTGCATGCTTTCCCTTCTCTACTCGTGCTCGGTTGGCGCATGCCACTCGGGTGATCAAGGCGTATGCTTACCCACAGTGACCTTGTTCGTGTCGTGCACTCGATCACCTGACAGTACTGCGCAAAAGGAGGATCGCAAGGACACGTTGATGTCGCGCAGCTCGTGCTCCACGCAGCGTCCAAGCGAGCGCAGCTCGTGAACGCTCAGTCCGTGAAAGGACGAACGCCACTCCACCTCGCCGCCGCAGCAGCGCTCTGCTCTCCCAAGCAGCAGTGCGTCTCACGACTCGACAGCGACAGTAACACCACGCTCTCTCAACCGAAAGGCGACCGATGTCGCACCACGCAGTTTGTAGCGCTGCTGTGCGACAGCGGTGCGAACTTGGATCTCCAAGACGCTTCTGGTGCAACAGCGCTGCTGCTCGCAGCTCGCAGCAACAGCGTCTGTGCAGCAACGTATTTGCTCGAGCACAATTGCAACCCACTGTTAGTTGACAACACTGGTTCCAGTCCGCTCCATGCAGCAGGTCGGTGCTTCTGCTAGCTGGTTTGCGTAGCTATGATGCCAATGTGCTAAGCACACTGTAACTGCATCTGTCTCTGTATGGCAACTGCAGGGAGTCGAGGACACGTCGAGATGGTGGCGTTCTTAGCGCGCTGGGACGTTGCGAGTCGCCTCTGGAGCGATGCAGTCGACAACCAAGGACGAAAGCCAATGGACGTGGCGAGCAACGAGAGTACGCGTCGAGCGCTCGTGGTGCGTCTTGTGGATGGTTGCCTGCCATTGGACCTAAAGTCCTGATTGCTGTCAGTTCGACGTCGCCACAGCAACGGCTGACACGAGTCTCTCGCTCACTCTATGCTTTGTAGAATCTGTGGAGCGCTGCGTACACTGGCGACCTCGCAAGTGCGCGGAGTCTGATCCAAAAGAGCAGAGTGCTGAGTCGCGACCACAAGTGTCTGAGCGATAGCCAGCGGCGTCTCTTCGACATCAGTGTGCACGATCGAAGTCCCGTGACGCAGCGATCGGCGCTGCATCTAGTGGTGCGTATCCGATCTGCTGTCTTGACTCGTCCGAGTGCTACGTACAGTGTTTTGCGACGACGCTCATATGTGTGTGAGTCATGAATGCGTAGATCCAAGGCTACGCAGACGTGATGACCATGTCCCAGCGTTCGTCTTCATCGAGTCGTACATCCACCTCCATGTCGGCGAAAGAGACAGCGAGAGCACAGCTGCGGCAGACGCAACTCGAGAGCTTGCAGCGAGTTGCGCCGAATCGCTTCCTTCAGATTGCGCTGCTGCTGACAAAGGCGGGCGCAGAGGTGGCTGCTGGAGACAAGTGGGGCATCACGCCACTCATGCTCGCAGCGACGATTCAAGACGTAGGTGTACAACACTTGCGTTCACTAGCGTCTGCAGAGTCTTGTGCCATGTCGCTCACTTGCTGCGAAAGCTCACGCAATGCAACCTCGTGAATGACTCGCTCTCTCTAGGACGTGCTCATGGAGATGCTCTTGGGCGCTGCAGACGAGCAAGAGCGCAATGCCGACGGCGCGCTCATGGCACAAGACTGCGATGGCAACTCGGCGCTGCACTATGCGTACGCGTTTGGTCGCGCACAGCTTTCAAATATGCTCGAAGCTCGCATGGACGACTCGGTGAGTTCAATGCAGCACCCACGAACTAGTGCACGCGAGCGCCTAAGCGCAGTTCTGGCTGCCAGCTCCACACTGCCAGCTCATCTGACGAACCGGACATCTTCGACTCGTGTGTGTACTCGTGCTCAGGAACCTTGCAACAAAGATGGCAAGACATCGCTCGAAGTCACAGGGTACCAGGACCGTGTCTTCCCGCGAGGCTATCGAGACCATCGCGCACAGCTTATGAGATGGCGCGCGCTGCATCGCTAGTCCAAGAGTTGGAAAAGAACATGAAGTAGGACGTCTTGGCGCACACCAACTCTGTCGAAGTTGCAGCGGCAATCGTAGCGCCTATCACTCACCAGTACGTCCGTTCTGATGACTCTTTACGTGTCAAGCGCAGCAAACTAGCACGTGGCAAGCCCACACTTCGATCAAGTGCCTATCGTCGTGTGCATCATTCATACTTAGTAGTAGTGTCTATGTGTCTATGTGTCTATCGTTGTCTGTCTGTCTACGAGAGTCTCTCTCTCGCTCATTCGCTTGCTTGCGGTGCGCCATTCGAACTCCTGCTGTCAGTCGGTGGTCAGTGGTAAATAGTGCGTCCGTGTGCGCTGGCGCGTTCGCCTGCTGCTGCTGTGTCTCCTC
>JAASFN010000022.1:0-68152 GCA_023333795.1 Globisporangium rhizosaccharum
CGTGATTGTTCTTGGTTACGTGATTGTTCTTGTCTGTGTCTATGTGTATGTTGTGGCGCTCGCACTGTGCTTTGGTTGATGTGGTTTGTGGTTTTGCGGTGTTCATCACTCGACGTCGAGAGCGCTGCGGAGTGTGTTTTGTCTGCCATGTCGATCGATGTCGTGTCGATGTCGATGCGGATTCTGCACTGGTGTCAAAAATGAAACATGGACTCAAGCGTGAGGTTTTTCAGTTGAATATCCTTGTTGATGAAGTAGCAATTTGTGTAGATTGACTTTTTTTAGCAACTACGATAATAGGCATTATCGCAGTAATTGCAACTGAGTGTTCGATCACGAAATAGTAATTATGTTTGGAGTTAATGGCTATTATGTTGTCAGCGAACACAGACAAAATGTTGTTTTGTCCAAAAATGAACTACTGTCTGTTACAAGTGGTATTCAGCAATAACTAAGCAAATGCGGTATTTGGTCAAGTGTGTCGAGCGCTGAGCGATTCATACTTGATTTTAGTATCGAATCGAGCGACCATTCAACTCACTCGCTCTTTGTCTCGGTCTTCGATCCTCCTTCGACTGCGCACGCACAAGCAACCGCTGACAATGAGCCGCGCGCGTGTGTACTGCGACGTCAACGAGACGCGTCCGCGCGAGTACTGGGACTACGAGAACCTCACGGTCACTTGGGGGTACGCTTGTGCTGTGCGCGCTGATCTCTCAGTCCAGTCCATGCGTCTCGTTGCTCTCATTGAGTTTCCTCCTCTGTGTGCTTGTACCTTCCTCCCTCCTCTCTTTCCCCCCTCCTGCGCTCACATGCGCTGCTTTAGTGGAGAGAGAGGAGACGAGAGAGTGGTGCGGCACCTTGGAGTCGATTAGACGCATGTGGCGAAAGCGCTTGTGCGCGTGTGTGTGCTCGGCATTGCTTGGAGTCTCATGCTGATTCCCTTTCTCTCGCTCTCGCTCTCTCCCTCGCGCTTGTGCGTGACCTTGTTGGTATTCTTGCTCTGTGTGTGTGAATAGGGATCAGGACAACTACGAAGTGATCCGCAAGATCGGTCGTGGCAAGTACAGCGAAGTATTTGAAGGCTACAACGTCGCGAGCAACGCCAAGTGTGTGATCAAGATCCTCAAGCCAGTGAAGAAGAAGAAGATCAAGCGGTGCGTGTCGTGGCGTATAGTGGTGATACTGTGCAGCAGTATGAGTGCATCATGAGCTAGTGCGCTCGCAGCTGACTGCAGTCTCTCTCTCTTACTCTCTCTCTCTTACTCTCTCGCTTTGCGCACGACCTGCAGTGAGATCAAGATCTTGCAGAACCTCTCGGGCGGGATCAACATCGTGCAGCTCCTCGATGTCGTGCGCGACCCGCAGTCAAAGACGCCGAGCCTCGTGTTTGAGCATGTGAACAACACGGACTTCAAGACGCTCTACCCGACGCTCACGGACTACGACATCCGGTACTACATCTTTGAGCTGCTCAAGGCGCTCGACTTTTGCCACGCGAACGGCATCATGCACCGCGACGTGAAGCCGCACAACGTGATGATCGATCACGAGAAGCGACAGCTGCGCTTGATCGACTGGGGACTCGCAGAGTTCTACCACGCAGGTCGCGAGTACAACGTCCGCGTCGCGAGTCGCTACTTCAAAGGTCCGGAGCTGCTCGTTGACATGCAGGAGTATGACTACTCGCTCGACATGTGGAGCCTCGGCTGCATGTTCGCGGCGATGATCTTCCGCAAAGAGCCGTTCTTCCACGGCCACGACAACTGCGACCAGCTCGTGAAGATCGCGAAGGTGAAGGGCACGGACGAGCTGTTTGACTACCTCACGACGTACGACCTGGAGCTCGACCCACAGTACGACGGCATCCTCGGGACGCACACGAAGAAGCCGTGGGAGAAGTTTATCACACAGGAGAACAAACACCTGGTGTCGCCCGAAGCCCTCGACTTTCTCGACGGGCTGCTGCGCTACGACCACCAGGAGCGGTTGACAGCGAAAGAGGCGATGCAGCACGCGTACTTCCAGCCCGTGCGCGACGCCGAGGAGCAGAAACTGCGTGGCAGCGGCGCGCAACACGCGGAAGAGACCACAAGCGGTGTGTCCGACTCGAGCTCGTAGACGGCGATGACAACGACACGGCGAGCGACTGAAGGTGCGCTGCGACGCGAGCTGGTAGTGGTGAGCGACGGGTGCTTTGGCAGCCATGCATGACAGACAGACAGACACGGTAGTGAACACAGCAAGAGAGAGAGAGAGAGAGAGAGTGCGCGCTGTTGTTGCGGGTCGAAGTCCTCGTGTGATGGTGTGGCTCGGGTCGCCGAGTGGCGTGAGCGCGAGAGCTGTCAACTTTGCTGTGTAGCTCTGTCTCAACTGTCTCTGCTGTGCTATTGTACATCACCACTATGCACCTGAAAGTGCGTACACACTGCACTGTTGTCAGCTCTTGGCGTCCATGTCCTTGCGCACAGCAGCAGTGTCTCTTGAGAAGAACCGGTACGCGTATGTGCTCGGGTTCTTCGGACGGTCGCGAATGATGCCACGCACGAGCGCTCGCATGACCTTGGCTGCGTCTGGATGGTCGCGCAAGTAGTGCTCATTGTCCATACGAATCATCACCTGTAAGCAAACAAGCAATGCGCACATGTGGGGTAATGCAAAGTAGCAGCACATTGCAGACAACGAGTGAGTGAGTGAGTGAGTGAGTGAGTGTGTTGCGCCTCTGTATCTCGCACGATCAAGCGACAAGAAGAAGGCGGAGAAGAGAGAGAGAGTGGAGTGCGCACCTTGGCTTGATTGAGCGCACTGAGTTGCTCAGGCGTGAGCACCTGGATCTTGCCACGGCTGTCGTCTTCGTCGCTCATGGCACAGACCTTGTGTCTGTAGGTCGTGCTTGCAGTCGCTTCAAGCTGTGCAAAGACTGGTTCAAATTGACTCCATTGATTCAATACAATGATCAAGACTATAATGGAATCGACTTTTCAGCACAAGTGCCACAATCTTTGCTCATTTGCAAGCATAGAACGCAATTGGTTTTCGTGCTAGATTTGGTGTGGTGTATCTGTGCCACACCACCAAACAGAATACGTGTGGTGTGCACGCCAAGCTTGGTGCTCCTCATCCACCATCATAGGCGTCGTTGCGCAGGAGCAGGAACACCAACCCCAAGAGCAGCCGCGATGTGGAACGTCTGCCGCGCCGCTGCACTGCAGCAGCTCAAGCGCTCGGCTGCCACTGTCACGAGCAAGAGCGGACTCGCGCTCGCGCTGAACAGCCGCAATGCTGCGACACCACACATTGCACTTGTGCACCACTTCACGAACGTCGCTGGCGTCGACCGCGACTTCATCCTCTCGCGCTCGCCAAAGGAGCTGCGCGTGGAGCTCGGCAATGCGCAGATCGTGCGTGTGCAGCAAGCGCTTGCAAAGGAGCTCGAAGACGCGCTTGCAAAGGACGAAGTGCTGCCGGAGGACATCAAAGACCTCTTCACGGCAGCGCAGAAGACGAAAGCGACGCCCGTGATGCTCCGTGCGTTCGAGTACATGCAGCACGCGTTCCCGAACAAAGTGGACTTTGCGATGCTCGGCGAAGTCTTCCGCATCATGATGCGCGCGCGTGAGGGCGACAAGATGTTTGCAGTCTACGAGCACTTGCGCTCGCGCTTCCAGTCGACGCCCGAGATGGTCTACCGCTTCGGCATCATCGGCAAGATCGAGCAGGGCGACCTCGAGGGTGCGAACGCGATCTGGGACGAGATGCTCGAAGCTGGCCACACGACGCCGAACGAGGTCTCGTCGCGCATGCTCCAGGCGTACGCACGCGCAGGCGACCGCGAGCGCGCACTCGAGATCTTCCACTCGCTCGACCCGCAGATTGGTCAGTGGCACGAGTCGGCAATCGACCGCGTGATCCTGAGCCTTGGCGTAATCAACGAGCCGCAGCTCGCGTTCGAGTTCTACATCAACTCGAGCATGAAGCTCAACGGTGGGACGCTCATGGCGCTCTTGAGCGTCTGCGTGAGCAACAACTGCCACCAGCAAGCCGCCGACATCCTCGCGAACCGCAAGCGCTTTGACTTGCAGCTCGACGCGCGCGCGTACAACCGGATCTTGACGACGCTCGAGTTCCTGGGACACCACAGCGAGATCCGCGACGTGCTCGAGGAGATGAAAGCGAACAACACGCGCTTTGACACGATGACGCGCGCGATCATCCAGCGCAACGCCGAGCACCTCGAAGGCACGCCATTCGCACGTGGCAGCGACGCGGTTGCGAGCGAGAGCGACGCAAGCAGCAGCAACGCAGCGAACAAGAAGCAGTCAAGCTACTTTGCGGCGCCAAAGATCCGCGAGCTGCTCAAGCAAAACGAAGATGCTGAAGCTGCTGCGCTGATCGACGAGCATGTCAAGCCGCTGCTCGAGTCGGACGTCCCAGCTGGCACGCCATTCGTCGATGGCGCGCTGAAGGTCCCAGCGTTCCTCGCAAAGGACGCCGTGAGCGCGTACATCAAGACTGGGAACCACGACAAGGTCGCGCGTCTCCTGCAGACATTCAGCACGATCGAAGGCAACTACGGTCGCGCGCTCGCTGAGATCATGGTGCACTACGGCGCAGCGGGTCCGGACAAGAACGACGACCTCGCGTACACGGCGACGAAGGCGCTGCTGTTCCAGGGCCGTCAGATCTTCCGCGTCGACGATGCACTTGAGCTTTTCCGCAAGTTCAAAGACGTTGCGTCGACGACGACGCTGTTCACGCAAGTGATTGACGAGTTTGCTGCGAGCAAGCAGGAGCACGCAGCTGCGAGCAGTACCAACGATGAGGCAAACGAAGCGAGCGGCAGTGCCGCGCCGCCGCGCAAGCGCTTCTCGCAGTTCAACATTGGCCGCGTGATCAATATGTCGCTGCAGACGTTTGTCGAGAACTGCGAGCTTGCGAAGGCGCTCGAGGCGCTCGAGTATCTCGACAAGCACGGCTTGCAGCCGACGTCGTTTAACTACGCAGTTGTGTTCAACACCATGCGTGACCAGAACAACAAGAGCAGCAAGACCAACAGCAAGAAAAACAGCAAGAACAATCGCAACAAGCCAGCTGGTGCAGTTGTGTTTGACGCCGACATGTTCGAGCGCGTGTGGGAAGGCATGCGCCGCCGCAACGTGCGCGTGAACAAGTCGATTGTCGGCAACGTGTGCGCGAGCTTTGCCTCTGGCAACAAGCGCCAGCGCCTGCTGCTGCTCGAGGCGTATGCCGAAGCAAAGGATGCCACTGACGACAACTACGTGCTGCCGACCAACTGCTACAACATCTTGCTGCAGCTCGTTGCGCAAGAGGGCAGTCTCGCGGAGATCCAGTCGGTGTTTGACGATGCAGTCGCGTCGCTCGGTGCATCGGGCGCTGGTCGCGTGCCGCGCGACTGGGTCACGACGCTCGTGTTGGCGCAGATTGCGCACGGCGAAGCGGACGCTGCGCACGCCCAGTTCCTGCAGATGCAGGAGCAGACTGGCGCGTTTGCGTACGACGCACTGATTGCTGTGCTGCGCGCCGCTGTGAGCGCGAGCGACAAGACGAAGACGGCGCAGCTGATAGACGTGTTTGAGACGCACAAGTTCCGCTTGAACCTGCAAGACACGTACGACTTTGTGCACATGGCGCGCGACACGAACCAGCCGCACCTTGCGCTTGACGCGCTTCGGCTCTTTGAAGCTGCGCACGTGAACGAGGATGGCGAGCTCCGTGGCGTGAACCTGGCCGACGCGCGTTCAGCGACGAAGCTGCGGACAATGTACCGCGTGACGCTGAACGCGTGCGAGCAGAACGGACAGTGGAAGAACGCGCTGCGTCTGCGTGAGCGCGTTGCAAAGCTCCTGGGCGAAGACGCGATCGCCGAGACGTCTGCTGCAAAGGCTGCTGCGTCTGCGACGGAGCACGACGCGTGAGTGCATGGGCAGACACTGCGTCTGAGCACAACGCATACGTGTTGTCTGGTAAAGCGAGCAGGAGCAAGGGCTTGAGCGAGCAAGTCGCGATGGAAGCGAGCGATGCGCTGTACTTTGATAGGCACGTGTGCACAGGATGTGACTCAGGAACGAAATAGACACCTCGAACCAACCAGCCAACCAACTTGTGTCCATGAGCATGCCTGTCATCGTCATGTGCGCAACCTGTGGGTGGTGAGGTGATATCCCTTGTTTTCTTCACTATAGATAATTGATACCTGCAAGTGCGAGTGATACGCACACAAAAACGACAAGCTCAGTCACCAACAAGCAGCACCACCAGCAAGATGTGGCAGGTGTGTCGAGCGTCAGCGCTGCAGCAGCTCTTGCGGACGCGAACGCACGCCGCTCCCCTTGCGCGCGGACTCCATCGGTGTGCACCAGTCGCACAGCGTTGGGAAGCGGCAGGCGGCGTGCACCATTTCTCGTCCAGAGCAGCGCTGCCGCCGCTCGCAGTCAATGGCGTTGCATTGCGTGACCTTGCAAAGCGCTCACGCCGGGATCTCGAGAGCGAGCTCGGTCGAGATGCGCTCCGAGCTGCTCACCGAGCATTACCACAGACGTGGGACGACTTGCTCAAGGCACACGACGCACACGACACTGCAGCACCGCCAGTCTCGCGCGAGCTCGCGACGCAGATCTTCCAGGCAGCGCTCAAGCAGCAGCTCCCACAGCTCGCGCTGAGCGTGTTCGAGTACATGGACACAGCATTCCCGACGCAAGTGGACTTTGTCATCTACGGCGAGGTCTTCACGCTGCTCTCACGCGCAGCCAAAGGGGACGAGACGCTTGCGATCTTCGAGCGCAACAAACCGCTCTATGACGCTGACCGGCCAGCTCCAGAGCTCATCTACCGCTTCGGCGTGTTCGGTCTCATTGGCAAGCGCGACTTTGCTGGCGTCGCGGCGCTCGTTGACGAGATGCAGACGCTCGGCGTCGCGCTCTCGAATGAGCTCCAGTCGCGCATCATGATCGCGTACGCAAAGAGCGGCGAGCGCGAGAAGGTGCTCGAGATCTTTGCGACACTTGACCCGCAGGTCGGACGCTGGCACGAAGCTGACGTCGATCGCGTCGTCAACAGCTTGGGACTCATCCACTGCCCAGACGAAGCGTTCGAGTTCTACCGCAACGCGCAGATCAAGCTCTCGGGCAACACGCTCGTGGCGCTGCTGAACGTCTGCCGCAAGAACGACCGGCGCAAGCACGCGATGGCGATCCTGGCGAACCGCAAGCGCTTCAACCTCACGCTCAACGTGCGCGAGTACAACAAAGTGCTCGAAGCACTCGAGGCGTTTGACGAACACAAGGAGATTGCGCCAGTGCTCGCCGAGATGCAGGACAACGGCGTGGCGTTCGACAAGCTCACGCGCGTCCTCATTGCGCGCAACCAGCACTGTCTCCAGGGCACGCCGTTCGCACTGTCGTCTGTGCCTCGCATGCAGAGTCGCAGCAGCAGCAGCCGCAATAGCAGCGATGAGAGTGAGGATGCCACCGCTGACAGCAGTGGCGTTCGCCTCTCGGAGCGCACGAGTCGCCGCAAGATGCAAGAGTTCAGCGCCTCGAAAGCGTTTGCGATGGCTGCAGGACTCGCAGACTTGCACGTGACGCCACTCGACGGCAATGACGGCGCCATGGCGATTCCACAGGCGCTCGCTGCGGAAGCAGTCGTTGCGTACGCGCACAACGGCGAGCACTACAAAGTCAAAGCGCTCGTGCGCGGCTTTGGCACTGTCAAAGGTGACTTTGCGCACGCGCTCACGTCAGCTGTGTCGTTCTACTCGACGCGCGACCACGCGATCGTGTACGAAGCGTTCAAAGCGAGTCTCTTCCAGGGCCGCGCGATCTTCCGCGTGATGGAGGCCCTCGCGCGCTTTGACGAGTTTAACGACCCGGACGCTGCGATGGCGCTCTTCCGCCAGGCGTTTGAGCGCATCGCTGCTGCGCTGGAGGCAAACGGCCGCAACTTCCTCCAGCTCAAGAAGACGCTCGCGTTCGACCGCGCGCAGGTGGTCAAGGCGACGCTGCACGTATTGCTGGCGCACCGCAAGCTCGACGATGTCGTCGAAGTGTTTGATACGCTCGATGCGCACAGCTTTCAGGTGCGCACAGGCGACTACACGACAGTGTTCCGCGTCATGCGCGAGACGGGCAAGTACAGCGCGAGTGACTTTGACTCGCTCTGGGACGACATGATTGTGCGCCGCGGCATCCAGCCGTCCAAGGCCATTCTCGCGCACAGCTGCGTCGCGCTCGCCAGCGGCACCATCGCGCAGCAGCAGCGCGTGCTCGACGCCTACGCGATCGTACGCGACCGCACGGACGACGAGTACCGCCTCCCGCCAGCGTGCTACTCTGCGCTGCTCGCAGTCGCAGCCAAGCGCAGTGACCTGAGCGCAGTGCAGCTCCTCTTTGACGATGCCGTGCAGAGCCACGAAGACGCGAAGCGTGCGAACACCAAAATCCGGTACTACCCGCGCGAGTGGGTCTCGACGCTTGTGTCGAAGCTCGGACGCAGCGGCGAGCACGCAGACGCAGTGTTTGCGCTCGTCGTGGCCATGAAAGCGCGCTGTGGCGGATACGCGTACGACGCTGTGCTGACGGCGCTGCGCATGAACGTTCTTGAAAACAAGCGCGCGCAAGTGGACGCGCTTCGTGCGATCTTCGTGAGCGAGAGCAAGTTCCAGCTCCGCGTGCACGACTGCGGGGAGCTCGTGCGCGTCGCAACAGCCAAGCGGTCGCTCGCACTGGCGTTGCTGGCGATCGAGCTCTTTGAAGTGACGAACCTCGCTCCGAGTCCTGCTAGTGACGACACGTCAGTGCAAGCGTTTGTGTTGCAGCAGCCACCGAGCGCGAAGAAGCTCCAGGCGATTGCAGATGTGTACGCTGCAGCACTTGCATTGAGCAAGGAGACCGACGATGCGAGTGCGACGACTGCGTTTCTGCAGACGCGCTCGAGCGAACTCGCTTCGCTGCAGCAACAGCAGCAGCAGCAGTAGACAGAGGTGCGCCATGCGTCTGCAAGTGATTGGTTTGTGCATAGCAATAGAGTGTGCATGGCTCGATGCGCACGCTTGTTGTCATTGCTGTTTGAGCGACGCTTCACACACTCGAGTGTTGCGGTCTGCGGCGGCAACTTGGAGTTGGCTGGCAATGAGTCATTTTGGGCCATTTTCCGAATTTTTTGATGCGCGGTCCAGTGATGCAACTCACTTGCACTTCGCCACATGTGTGCGCGAGAGAGATGTCAGCGAGCAGTCGACAAGTGACCGCGTCCTGAACACTCGATACAAGCGAGTCCCAACGCCACGATGCAGCGCAACGTCGCTCGCCGCTCGCTTTGCTCTGCTCCTGCGCGCCTCTGCGCGGCACTCGTGCTCGCAGTGTGCTGCTGTTCTGTGCTGCTCGCGCGCCACGCGCAGGCGCTCAACGTCAAGCTCAAAGGTGTGAATTATGACTTCCGGAAGGGACCAGACTACGACCCGGAGCGGTGCAAAGCGGCGTCTACGATCAGTCGCGAGCTCCGGTTCCTCAGCACGATCACGCCGCGCGTGCGCATCTACGCGCTCTCGGACTGCAACGTCCGTCCCTTGCTCAAGTCTGCCAAGCAGCTCAACATGACAGTCTGGATGGGCGTCTGGGTGGGCAACACGACCAAGGTCTTTGAGAGAGAGCTCAAGATGCTCAAGACGCTGCTCCAAGAAGGCGCGATCGAGAGCGGCCAGGTCGTGGGGATCAACGTCGGGAGCGAGGCGCTCTACCGCAACGACTCGACTGCTGCCGAGCTCATTGCGAACATGAAGAGCGTCAAGGAGCTCTTGGCCGCGAACAACCTCAGCAGCATCCCGATCTCGATCACCGACACACTTGGTGAGCTGCTCAAGAACCCGAGCGTGATCCAAGCGGTCGACGTCGTGTCGTTCAACGCGTTCCCGTTCTGGGGCAAGATCCCAATCGAAGACGCAGCGAAGAACCTGAACGATAGTGTCGCTGAGCTGCGCCAGGTCGCAGGCAGCAAGTCGTTCGTGATCACAGAGACTGGATGGCCAACCGACGGCTCGAGCCGCAAAGCGTCGAAGGCGAGCTCTGAGAACGCAGCGGTGCGTCTTGCTTGTTTGTCACTGTCGAGCTGCATTGCCTTGTACTCACAGACAAAAATGCTCGTGCTCTCTTGCTACGCTGCAGAAGTACCTGAGCGACTTCTTCGTGCTGGCCGAGAGACAGCGATGGATGTACTACTACTTTAGTGCGTTCGACACGCCGTATCGCAAGCAGGTGGAGAACGACTTGGACACAGTCGAAGCGCACTTTGGACTCTTCAACTCGGCTGCAAAGCTCAACAAAGCATACGAGAAGCTCGTGATCAACGGCACAAGTGGCGCGGACGGCGCTGTCGAAGTGCTGCCTCTGCCCACGAGTGTGCCGAGTCCAGCTCCGAGCAAGAGCGACGCCGCTGCGCTCTTTCATACACGCGCAAGTGTCTCGCTCACAATCGTCGCTGTAGTCACACTGTTTGCTAGCGCGCTGTGATCAAGTCATACAGCTTGTGTTGTGCGATCATAGTTCGAGAGAACTTGGCGGCTTCTGAGTTTGATATCGATTGAAGATTGGAGCAGAGGCAAGCTCACTCACGTGTCTTCACGCTCTAAGCTGAAACCACGGCAAGCCCAAAGGCGTGTCAGGACACATCCTTGATGAGACTAGTGGACGGTGCTGTGCTGGCTCGACATGCGCACACTTGGCGAGGCGATGACGACGAAGCGCTGAGCGCACTGGAGCGATCGATTGAATGCCTCTTTATGAGGCTCGAAAAGCAGTGCGCTGAAGAACGACGTCCGCAGTGAGTGTCAAGCGGGCGGAGGATGCCAGCAGCGAGCGAGCCTTCTTTGTGAGCTGCTGCTCAATGTGATCCTTGCACTGAAACGCGCCTGCCTCACGATGTCGCTGCGAATGGTGGTGATCATGCACGGCTTTCTCGATGATCATGACTGGGAATGCGCGCGTTTGTTCAATGGAAGTGCGTCGTCTCAAGCGATCTTGCTTCAAAATGAGCAGGGCGGCATGGACAGCCAGTGTCCGACTCTTCTCTTGCGTAAAGTATGTGGATCGAGAATGTCGAGAGGAAGAACAGGTACCCGTTTCTGCCAGCCGTTTCGTTGTTGCTTACATACAAAGATCAAGATAGTGTGCGACGATGAAAACTGGAGAGTGAAATAAATAATATATAGACAACGCTCTACATGTGTTTTCTCAATTTTTTTAAATAGTTTGAGAAATCTGTTGCCGCCCTGTCGCTATCAATATTCTCGATTGCATTTAAATCGCAAGTATGTGCATTCCGATCGGAACCATAGTGAACTCAAGAGGATTGTCTCGTGAGCAGGGGACTCGCTGTGTTGTGAGCCGGGCAAGCTGACGCAAGGTGGTGCGGCGGCAAGAACGACGGACGGACCAAGAAAGCGTCGTCGTTGTCGTGGTGCGCGCGGCCGGGCATTTGAGATTCAGCGAGCTCCTGTATACGTGCGTTCGTCGAGAGCGCTCGCGTGCATACAGCGGAGCGACCGCTTAAGTGAGTGTACACTGCACAACCTACAACGCAAAATGCCTGCGTTCGAGACGACCGACAGCAGTCGATCGAGCGCTACCGAAGCGCCGCTGTCCTCGCCACTGCGACTGCGCAGCAAGCGACTGCGGCGGTGTCTGCATTTGCTCCACGGCAAAGACAGCGCGCGCCGAGTCGCTGACGCAAGTCAGCACAGCAACAACAGCACCAGCAAGCGCCGCTCAGACAGACACGATGTTGTGAGCGCAGGCGCTGTGTCAGGCAGCACTGCGAGCGGTGGCAGCAGTAGCTTCTCGTCAACAGGCGCGAACGAGGAGGAAGAGGAACTCGACGTTGGCAAGCGCAGTCTTGTGCTCGCGTCACCGACGACGCCGATCATGCACGCGCTGTCCGAGTCGGGAGTGATGAGCAGCGGCGGGAGTGCGATCTCGCCGGCAAGTCGCACTGGGATCCCGCGTCGGTGCTCGACCGACTCGGTGGCTTCGTCCCACAGCAGCGAGCACTCGCACTACTCGACCAAGTTCAAGGGCGTCAAGTACAGCCGCGACGGCGCAGTGGTGTGCTGCCGCTTCTGCGACATCCTCCGCGCGCGCGACGAAGACTTTCTGTACGAAGACGACCTGATCACAGTATTCCGTCCGCTGTCGCCGGTCGTGGAGTCGCACATCCTCGTGGTGCCGCGGTGCCATATCCGGAACGTGAACATGCTCACGACCGACCACTTGGAGCTGCTCGGCCGTATGAAAGAAGTCGCGGCCATGGTGCTCCAGCAGATGCCGCAGCTCATCAACAGCAGTCAAAGCGCCAGTCGTCTCACTACTCACGACGTCCAAGCAGCGTCGATGCCGACGACACACCACATCTCCACCACCAGTCGTGACTCGAGCACTGGTACGAGCGGCAACAGCACACAGAGCGAAGCAGAGTTCAAGTTTGCGTTCCATGCGCCGCCGTTCAACAGCATTGACCACGTGCACATGCACGCGTTCCGTCGCAACGAGGGCTCGTTCGGCTGCTTTGGCTCGATCAAGTACCGCACAGAGACGTGGTGGTGCCGTTCATTTGAGCAAGTGATCAACCGACTCGCTGTGAGCTCTGCAAAGCGCCAGCGACGCCACCGCCACCACAGTCACCACCACAATCGCCTCGGCTCGAGCACTTGCATGACAAGCGACGAAGCAGTCCGTGCTTGCTCGTGAGTGAAGCCTATTTAACCCACCAAGCTAATTTAAGAGCTTATTTAACCCACATCACATTGAACTCTGTCTTTCAAGCTCAGGTTGTAGACAATTTAATTGGTGTGTACATAAAATATATCAATATGGTTTGAGTGGTGCGTGAAACAACGCCAATCATCAGACCGCGAGCACCAGCAGCACGAGGAGCAGCACGAGCAGCAGCAAGAGCTATCACCACCTGCACCTGCATCAGGCATGAAGCGCAAAGGAGGTCGTCGCCAAGCTGCAGCTCCTGCATTCGTAGTGCTGCCATCGGTCGCAACCGAGGAGCGCACGCGCGACACTGAGCGGTTGTTTGTACACAACGCCACGCTTCACTGCGCCGAGCAGCACCGCTGCCGTGCATGCTGCTACAAGATCGTGCTCTACGGCCGAGCAGGGCTGCTGCCAAACGTCCGCCCTGAGTTGTGTCCGCGTATGGCAGCCGAAGCCTCCGCTGACACAAAGCAGCCGAGCAAAGATGCTTCGGACGCACAAGAAGCGAGCAACGAAGACGAGACAGAGACCGCTGCTGACGCTGCGACTGGCGCGAGCATTGGGCTGTACGATGCCGCCGAGATGAAGCGCATCCTCACAGTTGGCGACGGCAACTTTTCGTACTCGCTCGCGCTCGCTACGGCGTTCAAGTCGATTGCAGCAGACGCCTCGACGCGCGTTGAGCTCGTCGCAACGTCGCACGAGAGCCGCGACACAATCCTCGAGACGTACCCGGACGGCGAGCGCATCCTCAACGCTTTGCACGCCATGACGTCGCACGTGCGCGTGCGGCACGAAGTGGACGCAACAAACGCGGCGCAGATGCAGTCGCTCGGCCAGTTTGACCGCGTGATCTGGAACTTCCCGTGCGTGCGCGCACCACGCGGCGAGGACGGACAGAACAAGGAGATGGAGGCGAACAAGCAGCTCCTCGCTGACTTCTTTGCGCACGTCGGTGCGATGCTCACGCCAACTGGCGAAGTGCACGTGACGCACAAGACAAAGGCGCCGTTCGGGCAGTGGGGCATTGAGAAGATCGCCGAGAGCCACGGGCTGCGCCACGAGCGCTCCGTGATCTTTGATCGGTGCCTCTACCCCGGCTACTCGAACAAGAAGGTGCTCTCGAAAGGCTCGTTCCCGATCTGGGACTCGCAGACGTTTGTGTTTGTGCCTGCGAGTCGTGCAGCAGCAGCGACAGTCGCGACGGAGTCACCGACGTCGCTTGCCACTGGTCCGCTCGAGCCCGTGACGCCCGAGATGCTCAAGAAGATGTACTTGCTGCTGTCGCCAACGATCCAAGATCGCCTCGACGCTGCGTCGAAGCACAAGAAGAAGAAGCAGAACAAGCAGAACCACATTGTGATTGCCGGCAGCGCAACGTCGACAGCTGCTGGTGCTACTGATGGCGCAGAGGCAAAGGCTGGGAACAAGCACAAGCCAGAGAAGAAGGGTTTGCAGACCAAGGAGAAGCGCAAGCGTCCACCGCAGCCGCCAGGCAAGATGGGGCACCAGAAACGCCAGAAGCTGCGCGGACGCAAGTAAGTGAGCGCACTACGGCTCACTCACTTGCATTCATACTCATAGACGATCACACGCACGCACACATCAACACGCTTGCATGTTCTGTTCACAACTCCTTCA
Source organism: Globisporangium rhizosaccharum (assembly GCA_023333795.1). Lineage (NCBI taxonomy): Eukaryota > Oomycota > Peronosporomycetes > Pythiales > Pythiaceae > Globisporangium > Globisporangium rhizosaccharum. The sequence goes on from JAASFN010000022.1 coordinate 14,412, forward strand.
AGCAGTAGCTCCATGCTCTCTCTCTCTCTCTCTCTTTCGCTCGCTCTCTTGCTAATGAACATGATGCGGATCAGACAAAGTGGCGCCGGAACGACGAGTTCGACTCGCGTGCGTAGTGAGACTTGGGTGGGAGGGAGTCGCCGGACGGAAGCGTTGAGGCAGCAGTTGGAGGTGGCGGCAGTCCGAGGTACGTCGAGATCGATGCTCGAGAGAACGAATGGGACGGTGCTGCACTGGGAGCAGTAGCCACTGGTGTGCGCGTTTGTCGTCGCTTGCGATAGAACGCTTGGAGTCGCGACGCTGCGCGATGGAGCGTATGGACGCCGACGAGCACAAAGAGCATGTCGCCGCTGACGACTTGGAACTCGTCGTGCGGGGTCGTGATTACAATCGGGAGCTCGACGTGGTGGCCGCCACCGAGCGACTGCGTCGAGTTGCGGTAGACACCGAGACACGTACCAGCAAATGAGCCCGAGGCGAATGCGTTGAAGAGCGCGCCGTACGAGCAACCGTTCTACAAACACATGAGAGCACCACGTCTGTGAGTCATCATCATACACGTGCAGCAGCACTAGCACTAGCAACATTGACGACCAGTCAAACGATCCTGTGACGTACGCGGAGGTGGCGAGGCACTGCGACAGTCGAGATCACACCGGTGCAACGTGGTCCACCAACGAGTTGACGAATGATCTTGTGGATCGACGGATTGTAGAACGTCTGCGCACCATGAGGATGTGTGTGAGCTCGAGCGTTCGAACGAGGATCAATCGTGTAGACAAACAGATAGACAGATAGACATATAGACAGACAGACGACTGCGACACGAACCTGCACGACCATGTTCTCGCACAGCTCGGGATGCAGCAGACGCCCAGACATGTACAGCGGGATGCCAAAGACCGCTTTCTCGGACTTTTGCTGCGGCGTGTCGTTCAGGAGGATGTAGTCCCAAAAGTGCTCCGAGTCGCCGTCGCGCTGGTCCAGGACTGCGCTGTTGTTGCTAGTGCTTGACACGTCAGCCGGTGGTGCGCAGAGACTCTCGATCTGGAACGACATGCCCATGAACTTGGAGTTGGACTCGTCCGAGAGCTCCGTGATCGTAAAGATCTTGGCAAAGTCCATCTCGAGCTCCACGAGCATCGTCGTGAAGATCGCTTCGGCGTCTACAATGCTCGACTCCAAGTCGACGTCCGAGTCGCCAGCAGTTGACGTCAGCGCCTCGGAGCTCGTGCGCTTGCCGAGCACAATGACTGCAGCGGCGGCTTTTGCACCGGCGCGCTGGAGCTCACTGTACACAAGCGGACTTCCTTGGATGTAGTACTGTGGACAGGCAGACACGACACGTTTGGATCAGTACAACAACGACAAACAGAGTGAGTGAGTGCGTGCGAGCGAGCGCACTGTGTACGCACCACGTCAGTGAACGCTGCGAGCGTCTGGACAAAGATCGGCGACGGCTCTGCAGCATCAATGACCGTAATCGGCGGGTGGTACTTGGCATGCACTGCGCGCAGCGGGATGATGAGCCATTGGAGACTCGCGAGCGAGTCTTCGCCCAAGAAGCTGCACACGACAATGTGGCGCGGGTTCAGCAGCACACTGAGCGACGGCGCATCGAGTCCTTGTGCTGTGTCAGACGACACAGAGATGCGTCGCGTGCGCGGTCCGAGGTACTCGACACCAGCCATCGAGTTCTCGTACGGATTCCCATTCATGAACGTGCGGTTCGCGTTTCGGAAGTTGAGCGCCACTGTCTGTAGCGAACGATCCTGTTACAAAGCGCACAGACGCGTGAATCGCATCGCCAAACAGACATGAACAAGCGACCACCATCGAGTCCAAGCAAGCGAGACGTACCAGCATGACCGACTCGATGCTCATTGCCGAGTGCTGAAGCGAGTGAGAGTGAGAGAGAGAGAGAGAGAGAGAGAGAGAGAACCATTGAGACACACAGATACGAGACGCAGTCAGTTTGAGCCTCACGTGCCCAGTACTCCAGTGAGTTACCAAGAGTACGAAGCAAGCGAGTGTGTGAGCGTACGATGTTCTGCCGTTTCTGGATCGTCGACTGCGCGCCCGTCTTGTCGAGCTTCCCAGGCGAGTAGTTGGGCGTTGCTAGCTGCGCGTACGCAGTCATGCTCTGCATCTCACTGTCGTCCTGGGTGTCTTTGTCGGCATCTGGGTGCGGCACAATGAATGTGTCTGCGAGCGGATTGAGCACTGTGGGCACACCGCCTCGGCGACTCAGCTCGTCGTGCACGAGCTCGTCTGGGCAGATGCCGTGCTCAAACACGCGTGCGAGGTCGTCTGCGATGACGTAGCACTGCATCCACTCGGTCATGATGAGGCTCTGCCCTGGGTTCAGCAGCACGCGCGACTCGCTCGCAGTCAGCGAGTCTGGCGCGTCGTTCGCTGAGAACACGACTTCGACTGCGATCAGCACGACGCTGCCCGATGTCTCGCAGAAGATCTGCGACGACGCGCTCGCGAATGTCATCCCAGCGTACTTCTGCAGCATTGCAAGTGGGCGAGCGACGTGAGGTGTGAGACGCCACAGCCAACAGTCGTGAGCGCCAGCGAGACAGCACGTGCCGACGCACCTTGGAGAGGTGGATGAGGTACATCTCCTTCGCAGCGCCTTCGTAGTACTCGTGCAGCCACGACTTCGACTTGACACTCGCGCTCACATCGTCACTGGCGTTGCCAACACTGTGGTTCTCATCGAGGTGCGTGAACCGAAGATCCGAGTCCTCGCGCTTTGTCCGGAGCAGTGCAAACGGCGTCATGGCAGTGGCCTCTGCCTGTGCGTTGCGGTCGATCGAGAGACTGCTCGAGAGGTTCGCAAGCATTGTCGAGACGCCGTGCGAGAGCGCACTTTGCGCCAACGTCCCCATCTTGATGACGTTCTCGCAGATGACGTCGTCACGGTTCACGCCGGCTGCGAGCATGTGCCGAGCGCTCTCAGCTTTGAGGACCATGACGAGGAACCGCATCGACGGGCTACTCACCACACATGCGCGTCAGTCAGTCCAGTCTCACAATGTCAGTCACTCGATCAATTGACCCACTCGCAGTCGCGACGTACCCACAGTATCGCTTCGCAGCGAGTACACGCATGATGTTCATCGCGTCTTCGTTTGCTGGGTCGTTCGAGAGCTTGTTTGGGAAGACAAAGACCGCTTCTGCATCGCGCGCGAGCGACCGCTCGAGGTCCTCTGTGCGTGTTGGATTGCCCGCGACGTACGTCACGCGCGCAGCAAAGATCGGGTCAGCTTCGAGCTTCGCAACGAGCCCTTTTGTGAACTTGGACTTGCGCTCGCCGAGCACGACAGCGTGGAGCTCGTCGCTGTCGACGTCTGACGCGTGGTCTTCATGGAAGAGCTCGCGGAGGATCGCCGAGAGCTGCGCGAATGACGGGTTCCCCATCACAACGACGTGCTTTGTGTCGGCTTTGGGCTTGAACGGCGGGTTCCCCACTTGCCGGAGCTTGTACAGGTTGATCAGGTTCTCAATCTCCATCGAGAACAAGATGATGCCCATGACAATGAACATGATCGCGAGGAGGCGGCTGAGCACTGTCTTGGGCGAGTTGTCGCCGTACCCGACCGTCCCGAGTGTCTACAGGCGTCAGCAGCAGTGACGAGAGCCATGACGTGAGACTGAGTGAGAGAGCCTGGATCCAATACACGCAAGTAGCAAGAGTGACAGAGACGTACCACGACTGTGAAGTAGAACGAGAACATGACCGACCACGTCTCGGACTGGCACGTCTCGGTCTGTGCGCGCGTGACGCTGCCGTCGTCGCAGCTGTAGAGGTGCGCGAAGCCGTTGTCGAGGAAGAACGGCATCTCGCCGAGCGTCTCGAGGAAGAACATGATCGACGCACCGACGGCGATCATGAGGAAGATCTTGATCCCAAGGCGCACCATCATCCAGCCTTTCGTCGATCGCGGAATGTGCGTCTCCATCTCGACGTAGCTCCGGAGGATGAACACTGGCCGCATGATTGAAAAGTCGAGCCACGTGCGCGTCGCGATGCCATGGACGAGCTTCGTCGGTGCAAAGCCGACTTGGAAGTGTGACGCAATGCTCAGGGCTTCGAGGATCGTGAGCGGCGAGAAGCAGTAGAGCACTTTGTAGCGCGCTGCGAGGAAGCGCACGGCGTCGTCGACCAGTGCGACGAGGTACAGCAGCGTCACGGTGTAGTAGCCAGCCTCAGATACCTGATACGACGAGCACCGTGACGCTGTGATGCCGAGGATCAAGAACGACACGATGAGTTGCACCGGTCGGTTCTGCACAGCGTCCAGCAGTAGCAGTGAGTGAGTGTTTTAGTCAGTCTCATCGGCAAACGCATGTCAACACAAGCACAGCCACAGCCTTTGACTCGCTACGTATCGCACGTACAATGATCGCAGCAGTGCGCGACGTGCGCGCCCATCGCCGCAGACTGAGCGAAAAGCCAATCTCGCCGCTCTTGAGCGTCTTGCGCTGCCGCCGCGACACAACGGTCCACGTCGATGCGCCAATCAGGAGTGCTGCGAGGATGTACAGCGCATACAGCACTTGGTCCTGTGTGTGCGTCCAGCTCGCGATGCAGCGCGGCACGCCTTGTGTGTTTGCGTTGCTGTCGGCGTCGTACTGGTTCACACAGATCATGCCCATCGTGCTCGCTGAACGTGTGTGTGTCAACACTGGCAGTGACGTCAGGCGCAGCAGTAGAAGCGCAGCACTTCCTGTACACTCGTTTTGCCGACTGGCTGTGAGAAGCGCGCGCGTGTGTTGATCAAGATGAAGAAGACGTTCACCGATCGAGTCCTGTTGTCTGCAGCGCGAGACGCTTGACGAGAGGAGGATCGGCGATGCAGCGCACTCGAGTGCTGTGGGTGCTGTTGAGCAGGTGGTGTGTGCGACTGACTGATCGAGCGACGCTGAAGCCAAGATGTGTGAATCGTACTTTACCGAGATTTCGCACCAACATCAGTGCATTTGTATGCTTGTTACGGAAAGTGTTGACAAAAACGCTCGGTTCACTCTCGCCTGTCTGCTATGGTTTCCTTGACAGGCGCCCCAGCCTCATGGTGCACAATGGTGTCGAGATGGTGTTGTGCACGTGCTGCTGCGAGCTTCACCATGGCAACACGCGCTCGTGGCGGCAGTGATGATGACAGCATGAGCTTTCAAGCGTAGCAGCCTCTCGTGACAATCGCGACGAGTCCTTTTGTTCAATTTGTGATGGCGACTGATCGCGCTAGCAGCATCAGTTCCTACTACGTCTGATCGATCGATCAACTTGCTTTTTTCTCGTGCTACGAGGACACGAACAGCATCGGCACGACAGCAACACAACTCGGACGCGAGCATGAAGCACTCGCAGACAGCACATGCACGAAGGTGGTGGTGGTGGGGAAGATGTAGCGCTGAGACAGGTCAAGACACGAGTACAAGCGAGCTCGTGCTTGGTTTAGATTCGCCATGACCGTAGTCATCTGCTATCCCGTGGTACGACTGACGCGAGCCCAAGGCAATGGTGGCTCACAACAATATAATTCCACGGGGAATGGCGACAGCAGCAACGACCGCACCGATCGCACTTGATCGATCGATGTGTTTGCTCGTCGGCTCATTCGGTTCATACAAACACATATGCACATACATTTGATCACACAATGACTGCACTCGATACACACTCACATGCATGCACACACATCGAGCAAACACAGTCACAGTGCGGGTCAGTCGTCGCTGTCTGCGTTGCTGCTCTTCTCGTTGCTGCTGAGCTTGTTGCGCTTTGCACTCGAAATGCCGACTGCTCGTGCATCTTGCCCAAAACTGCCGAGGAATGCTGGCTCGAGCGTGAAAAACTTGAATGGTTGGCAACTCGCAAACCTTTTTTCTTGTGCGTCACACTGTTTGTGGGATGTACACATTATTTAGGTAATATGAACATTATATAGGGGTAAATGTACGTGCGCCACACTAGGTCCATCGTCACCCAAACGACACACAGTCGCAACATGGCGCCAATGGAAGATCGAGGCAAGCCGCATGGGTCGACGTTCGTGCGCGCGAAGGAGCTCACGCCGGCGCTCACAGACAAGAAGTACAGCTTGTGTGACGACATCGACGTTGATCGCGCGCGCGAGGACCGCGATCGGGAGCTTCCAGACGCAGCGCGAGCAACGAAGCGCGTGCGCTTCAGCTCCATTGTGTCCTCGAACGACGTGACGCAACTCGCAATCGGTGCGTCTCGTTGCCTTGATGGTTGCGCGCTTGTTCATGCTACTTTACACTACATGGACGTCTCTTGTCTCTCGCTCGCGCGCTCACTCTCGCTTCGAAATGTCAATGATCTGGATCCAGTCACTAGCAGCGCACAGCTACGAAGCAAAGAGGCAACGAACGAAGACGACACACAGCAACAGCAGCAGTACTCGATCAATTTCTTTGCACCGCGGTTCACGTATCATGCGTTCGGCACGGACGAGACGATCCAGGGCTACGACGGTCTCCACATCACGGTGCTCTTCAACGCATTTGACTTTCGCGCATTTCTGGACGTGAAGTACAAAGAGAAAGAGTCCATGTACGTACCAGCTTGTGTCATGAGCGAACCGCTGATGGTATCCCGGCTCACAGCGCTCACAATCATCACATCTCACACACTTGTATGCCTGTTTGTCTGCAGTGCGGACGACATCGTCGCAAAGATCTCGCCGTCACTTCCGCAAGGCTTCACGCAAGACCGCACAGCGTTTGCTGAAAGTGTCGACAGTGCTGCACAGCGTTTCACGCCGCCTGGACAGCTCGTGCACTCGTACTCGAAGGAGGTCGACGCGTGCACGCGCACGTTTGAGATCTACGAAGTGCCACTTGCAAGCAACGACGCAGCGCAGCAACTGCTCGCAAACATGCAGACAATGGCGCTTTGGTTCATCGAAGGTGCGTAGGTGAGCTGGTCCATTGTTCCTATGCAAGTGTACGCGTAGCCTTGATGCGCACACTCTGATCCACTCATCCACATGTTCAAATCGCATCAGGAGCCGACGCAGTCGACGTCGCAGATCCGCGCTGGGTCCTGTACGTGACGTACGAGTGCATCGAGACATCAGACAAGAGAAGCTTTGCGCCAGTGGGCTACGTGACGCTGTTCAAGTTCATCAACCCGCTCGGTCGCAAAGGCACGTCTGGCAGTGACGAGATGGACGAGACGCACCGGATCTGCCAAGTGCTCGTGTTCCCGACGCACCAGCGCCAGGGCCACGGCGAGCACCTCGTGCAGTGTATCGCGCAGCGCGCAGTCGCGAACGACAAGGTGTTTGAGCTCACGGTCGAAGACCCCGTACCTGCGTTCTCACAGGTGAAGCTCCTGCCCTTGGATCGTTTGTGGAACATGAGCGACTGTAGTGAGGATGCACTCGTTCGCGATCCTAGCGATAGACTGACGTGAGCTGTGTGCGCATGACTGACCAGCTGCGCAACCTCGTGGACGTCAAGAGTTGCGTGAAGCACGGCTTCTTCTCGCTTGCACCGAGTGCGAGCACTGCAGCGACAGCACCAGCGCAAGGCACTGCGAGTCTCCAGACAGCCGACATTCGAGCAGTGCAAGAGGTGCGCCAGGTGGATGTGTTGTTTGTGGAGTGACGAGTCGACTTGGATGCCAATCACTTACTCATGCACGCTTCCATGTGCTGCTGCTCTCTCTCTGTCATGTTCGTCTCGGACTCCTTTAGAAGCTCAAGATCACGCAAAAGCAAGTGCAGACGTGCTACGAAGTGCTGAAGCTGCGCTTCGTGGATGAAAGTGACGAGGAGCAACTCAAGAAGTACCGTCTCGAGGTCAAGAAGCGGCTCTTTAAGCTACACGCAGAGGAGCTCGAAGGCATGGCGAGTGGCGAGCGGCGCAAGGCGTTCCTCGAAGTCGAGTTCCACGCACTCCTGACGCAGTACAAACAGCTCCTGCTGACGCTTGCTTAGTCGTCGTCTATGCTCTCGCACAACAACGACATACAAGAGCAGCTCACATGAAGATGTCGTTGAACCGCAACGAACCAACATGGCGATCTATGGCATGACAAGCTTTGTTCGAGTCTGATCAAATCTGTGCGTCTTTGGATACGAATATTTGCAAAAGTAGTCCTGCTATGGATCCAAATGTGCAAATATAGACGTGCGAGGTCGCAAGAGCGCAAGAGCGCAAGAGCGCAAGCACGACCTCGAGAAAGGGGAAGAGAGAGAGCTCCCAAAGGTGGGCATGGCGATGGCGCTTGCATCGACGCTGCCTTCCTGAAGCGAGCGCTCATATGTGTATGTGACAAGTGTATGTGTGCTAACAACGCGATGCATGTGAATTGCGCTTCGACTGCAGCAGGAAGCAGAACATAGCAGAGCGCACGAACGCAACGCAAGTGCCGACTCTGCCGTCACACTCACAAGCACAAGCACAAGCGCAAGTACAGCAGCAGCGATGAGCGGGACTGTGGATCTCAATGCGCACTATGAGCTGCAGGAGAACATCGGCATGGGCGCGTTCGGCGAGGTGTTCAAAGCTGTCGATACGCGCACAGACGAGGTCTGCGCAATCAAGATCATCGACCTCGAGCGCGCAGGCGACGAGATCGACGACGTGCAGCAGGTGTGTGACTGCGCATGTAGCGACAGTAGCAATCGCTTTCGTAGAGTCCAGCGTTATGCACTAACGCAAGAGCATGTGTACGGTCGTGACTGCTGCTCGAGCATAGGAAATCGCTGTGCTGTCGCAGTGCGCCTGCGAGCAGCTCACCAAGTACATCGGGTCGTTCATCCAGGGCACGCGGCTGTGGTGCGTGCATGCATGACACTGTGCTGCTACTGCGTCGTCGTCGTTGTCTATCCACTTGCGAGTGTTATGAGCAACAGACGACCTGACCCATGCGCTTATGATGGATGGATGATGCACACTAGGATCATCATGGAGTACCTCGCTGGCGGCTCAGTGCTCGACATCATGGACGCTGGGTACGTGCTATGAGTGACTCTCTCTCACACACACGCGCGAGCCTCTCTCCCTCTCACACACCGACACTCTTGCGTGCGTCACTAGTCCACTGGAAGAAGCGTACATTGCAATCATCCTGCACGAGCTGCTCAAGGGCGTGGCGTACTTGCACTCGGAGAAGAAGATCCACCGCGACATCAAAGCCGCCAACATCTTGCTCAGTGGCGACGGACACGTGAAGCTCGCAGACTTTGGTGTGACTGGACAGCTCACAGACACAGTCACGAAGCGCAACACTGTCGTTGGGACGCCGTTCTGGATGGCACCAGAGGTGATCCAGCAGTCCGAGTACGACTCGAAAGCCGACATCTGGTCGCTCGGCATCACAGCGATCGAGATGGCGAACGGCGCGCCGCCTCTTGCCAAGTACGTGCAGTGGACTGCTGCTGCTGCTGCATGTACGCGTGTGACAACTGTGGGGCTAATAGTGTGGTTGACTGGCTGACTGTTGCGCAGTATCCATCCGATGAAAGTGCTGTTCATGATCCCGCGGAACGACCCACCAGTGCTCGACGGCGCGTTCTCGCCCAAGTTCAAGGACTTTGTCGCGCAGTGTCTGCGCAAAGCGCCGTCTGAGCGACCGACTGCCGCTGAGCTGCTCGAACATCCGTTCATCCGGTCTGCAAAGCATGTCTCGCACTTGCTCGACCTCATTGAGCGGAGCCAGAACGCATCGTCGGACCGCGAAGACGACTTTGCGAGCAGCAGCGTCCGCATGAATGGCGACTACGACGCGTTTGCAAGGAGCTGCGAGACGATCTCGTCGAGCTCTCACGCCACCACAACCGATGCACCATCGCACGGCGCTGGGAGCAGCACACACGAGTACAATAGCAATGGCGCGAGTGAGCACGAAGCGTACGACCGCTTTGCACGGAGCAAGGTGCACACGCGCGCCAAGTCGACGAGCGTCGACAGCGGCTGGGACTTCAACACGATCCGCATCAGCTCGACGTCGGCATCTGCGACTGCAGCTGCGAACGGAGGAGGCAGTGGCGGTGCGTCATTGAGCGACCCACGCGTGATCTCGTCGGGTGCGCTGTTTGCACCGACGCTCGCGACTGTGCAGCCAGTGTACGAGAGCGCGGGCGAGCTGTCGGGTGAAGTCTCGAGCGCCACAGCGTCGTTGACACCAGCATCTGCGAGTGCGACTATGAATGGCGGGAGCGCAAACCAGTACGAAGACGACGACGATGACGGCGGTGTGGACGAAGACATGGAGGCGTTCGAGAACATCGTCAAGCCTGCAGTGTTTGGCGTCCTGAGTGGCGAGATGGACGCCGAGGAGCTCGTGAGCGACGACGCGATCAAGGTGCGCGAAGAGCTCTTGCTCGACTTTCTCCAGGCGTTCGAGTGCCTGACGGTCGAGAAGGGGCTGCTGAGCAAAGTGCTCGACAGCTTACTAGTGAACGGCTCGCAGCAGTCGTGAGGACGACGCGTGTGCGCGTCCTTCTCTCTCTATGTGCGTCCCGCGGATCAATGCGCAAGCAATGGAACAGCTGCAGCAGATCCATCCATTCACTCTTCATCTGCCTGTTGTCGCCAGTAGCCTCCATCCTCCTCTTCTGCCTGCCACATGGAGCTCAACAGTGTTCTCTTCTCCGCGTCTTGAGCATCCATCGTTCGTCCACTCGCGATCGCAGACGCACGGGTCTGCTCGATGCTCGCTCGCTCGCTTTATCCGAGCAGCGTCGCGCTTTCGTCGCCCCAGCGGCTGTTGCTGCGCGCGTTGCGCTGGCTGCGGATCCCAAGGAGCGCCACGAGCACCACGAGTCCGAGCAAGATCGCCGCGGAGAGGTACTGCGACGGCGAGAACGCCTTCGACTCGCTCGTCGAGAGCAGTGCAGCGGGCGACGCGTCGTCGACTGGTGCAATGCAGTTGCGGCGCGTGCGGCCAAACGCAACGGCGCTCTCGAACTCAGCAAGCGTGCAGAGCGCTTTGTGGAGCAAGCACAGCACACGACAGAGGCAAGTCAGATGTGTGAGCTCGACTGCATCCGCGTGACTCAGTCTCTCACACTGTTAGCACAGCACTCACTGTCTTTGCACTCGGGAATGAGCACGGGCTTGCCCTGGAAGAGCATGCGCACGCCGAACGCCTTGGACTTGAGCTTGTACACTTCCATCGCGAGCACACCAGCGTACGGCGTCCACTTGCCGTCCCAGTTCTCTTTCACGATTGCTGCCATGAACGGCATGATCGTCGAGTCGTGACCTGTCACACCACACACAAATGCACCAGTCGTCAGTCTCTCTTTGCGACAGAGTCGCCATGAACGAGCGAGTGAGTGAGCAGGTCGTACCCATTGTGATCGCAAACTTGGGTGCACGCGACGCGTCTTTCACCACTGCGTCGAGCCGCGTGAGGATCTCGTGCACGAGCGGCTGCATCGCGGTCTTCGCGAACCACGAGTTGTTGTATGTGAGGTAGAGGCGCTCGCGGGCTTCGACTTCCTGGAACACCTTCGTGAACTGAGCTTCGTCAACGCCGTCTGGCAGTGCGAGGTCGTTGCAGCGCGCAGTGCTGAGGCACTCGAGCACCGTGTCCCACGAGAAGTTCCCGACCGTGTTGTTGAAGTCGCGCTCGGTCTGGACAACGGCAGCGTCGCGGTGGTGCGCAATGAACGCCGGCGAGTTGTTCGAGAGGTTCCCGATGAAGCCCATGAGCGGACAGATGTTTGTGTTCGCGTTGACATGGTCCGTGGCGTAGTCCGCAACGTTCCAGTTGAGCATGTGGTCGATGCTGCGCGAGAGGCTGCCGTCGACTGGGAAGAGCCCATCAACGAGTGCTTGACCGGACCCGAGCGTGCGCTCCTGGTCGTCACTGCAAGGTAGCGTAACGAAGAGCAGTCAAAAGAGAGACGTAGGTGTGTGTGTGTGAGTGAGTGAGTAAATGTGTATCGTTCGAGGTGGTGTGAAGACGAACGGACCTTCGGAGGTAGATCTGCTCGAGCGGGAGTTGCTGTGAAGATGGACAGTAGCGAACACGACGTGTTAGTAGCTGCTGCTGACAGACTGTCATCTCACAAAGTACAAGTGACTACGCGACAGTAAGATGGACGCACCGAGAGGTTGGCGTCTGGAAAGAGCTTGAGCGGACCGTCACCAATGTACGCATCGCGGAGGATCCTGCATGTCACCAGTAGCCACTGCGTGAGTGTATGTCGAGGCACTCAAGCACACACACGTGCTTGGACATCTACTACTCACAGTCCGTTCTTGAGGTGCTGTTGACGACCGAGTGGGAGCAAGCCGCCGATGACGCAGTTGCCGCTCAGCATGTTCTGCCCCTCCATGTAGCTCTTGCGGTAGAGGCGACCAAAGCCCGTCTCGGCGTTGAAGCCAATGTTCTGGTTCTGCAACGTGCAAGGAGTACGTCATGGGCATGTGAGTGAGCGAGGGTATGCGTACAAGTGCGAGTCCCAAGTCTTGTCAGTCAGCGCGAGGAGTGCATGTGCGTACCGAGACGGACGTCGTCGTGCAGTTCCAGTGCGCGTTCATCGGGTTGTGCTTGGGCGTGTCCCAGCAAAACACGCGCGCGTACGGTGCGCGTGCACCATGGCGAGCGATGATCTGCGACCACGTATGAGTATCAAACAGATCCGAGATGACACGTTCGAGCACGACGCACACAGATACAGTGAGTGTGAGTATGATGTCCAATGCATACACTTTCACAAATGCAACACGCACAAGCACGCACAAGCACGCACCTGCACTTGTTCAAGCGACTGCACGAGCGCTGCTTGCTCCGTCGTGAGTGGCTCGATCTTGGTCGACTCCATCTGACTGAGGTCGTTGCAGTACGCGTGAGGCTTCCAGCCGTCGTACGGACCAGCATGGACACCCGTGAGCGCGACTGCAGCCACGAGCGTCAAGAAGCGCGCGCTTGCGAGCATCGTCGTGAAGAAGAGATAGAGAAAAAGAGAGCTTGCGCACACGCAGTCAGCAACCGCAGCAGTTCCTGTAGTCGATCTCGCAGCGGAAGAGAGCGAATGGCGCGCGTCAGACGGCGTTCAAGAGCTCTCGAGCCTTCAAAGGATTGTGACTGAAAAAGTGGATCCAAGTGTGTGTGCATGGGTTGACACGTGTCATCGCTGGCCAATCAGTGTTAATCGAATCTTTTCTGCAAAGTGATCACTTGCACTTGCACAAAGTATTGGACAGAATCTACACTTGAAGTGTGTCACAACAGTTTTAATGTTTGCCACGTAAAATATATGTACACCACACATGATTACGCCGAAATTGGTATCAATTTGGTATCAAAATCTTTTTAGAAACAAGTTGTGGTCTGTGTAAACGTGTTGAAACGAGTTCTTTTTAGATACTAAAGTATCAAATAATTGGAGCAACCCGAAATCACAAATCACATTTTGCCAATTTGTTGCTACGGATGATGATGTCGGTAGAGTATGGAGAGTACGTTGCGTACAGCAGCTCAAAGCGCGCGAACAAACGCCTAAAGCTGACGTGCCCAAATGTTGTGAGCGTGATGTGTCACGGGACGTGACTGGCATACACTATAACAAAGGAAGCTTGAGTGTAATGCGTGTTTTTCAACTGGACGTTTTGATTTGATGTTATGCATGCTCTCCACTAAAGTACGTGAGTACTGAGAGCCACTCAAATGCAGGGCGCACTAATAAAGGGACCTCTCTCCTTGAGGTACCTCTCTAAAAGAACACCTCCTAAAAGGAATATGCAGGGGTGGGGTTTGCTAGTCGTACCTAACAGGAAGTGAACGGTGACCCCGTTACATGATGAGCGACTGGTCGCAGCCGGAGCCAAAGAGGCATTCAAACGCAGACATGCGTGGATGCTGCAGAGCACGTCGACTTACACGTTGGTCATACGCACGCTCGTGGAGTGGACGTGCGTATCGTCATCGTGATCGCTGTGTGTGCATGAGTAGCAGGAGTGTGAAGAGGAGTTTTGCTCTGGTCATGGCGCTGGAGATCTGTGGTTTTTGTTGTTCGGCTGCGCGTCTGTTTTGCGTGTGTGTGCCTGGTGCGGTTGCTAGACCCCTTGTTGCAACTGAATCGATTTCTGAGCCGTATCTGGACTCACAATTTGTGTCGCTGGTCGTATTTTCAAACGCAAACTACCGGTATTTTGCGCCGATATCAATTTCTGATTTGTGATTTCGGGTTGCTCCCAATGGCGAAATCATTTGGGCACTGGCTATTGTTCGTGAAATTTGTTGCTGCTAAAAAATTCATTATGTTGATACATAATGAATTTTATTGACCAACATGGTCCACCGAAAGTACTTTTAGTTAATGGCTGGTGTATCATGTTTAAACGATATAAGTCATGTTTAAGTGTCAGCGCAAGTGGATAGGAAAACAGTGCGAACGCTGACTTCGACGACTGGAGAATGCTGAAGAGACTCCAATGGATTGGACGCACCACACGTCGACGCTGAGCTCATGACGCTCATTAGCATCGAACTGGACGAGAAAGCGAGTGATTGAGTCTACTAGTGACACTTCACAAAGCATGATACGCTGTGACCTGAACGACCATCATCAGTGCCTCTTCATTCTAGACCAACTGAATCTGAACGCATCAATGGGTGCTGCTGATGCTGTTCTACCTTCACAGAGTCCTTCAAACTGCGTTGTCGACGCTAGCTGCCCCACGGCGTGCTTGCATTCATCACTCCTTCTGTGGATACTGAGCTTGGCTGTAACGGGGTCACCATACAATTCCTGCTTGGTACGACTAGCGAACCCCACTCCTGCATATTCCTTTTCGGAGTGGTTCTTATAGAGAGGTTCCTCTAGAATAGAGGCCCCTCTATTAGAACATCCTATGTATGCAAAACTTTCTGTGACAGAATGTAGTCATAACAGTCATATTGTGTTTGGCTCAATGGAAAATCAGTCTCGTGCAATTCATGACGCATTATGGATGGGTGGTTCGCTGGAATTTCATTGCAAGAGTAGTCAGGGTAAATCTCCGTTTTTCCACACTTGCGTTTTTAGGAGCTTGCACAGAATACAATGTTGACGATTTGCCTACTTTGATGTTATTTTGTATTTGCCCCCACATTTGCTTTGGTCGACGTGTGCTTGCTCCAGTTTGCCCTAGCGAGAAATTGGGGGAAATGTTGTGCCTTTTTGTGCAGAGATGTGTTTTGATCGGCTGCGAGTAAGAGTGAGTTTGTGTTTGTATGAGCAGGTGAGAGTGTGTGAGTGTGAGCTCGAGCGAGCGAGAACTGTGAGCTGTGCGCGGCCTTAGCATTGCTGCATGCTGTCGCTGTTTGTCGCTGTTTGTGGCTTTTAGTCGTTTAGTCGCAAACCCACGCGATCATGCGACCACGATCCCTGATTATCGATTTTCACCTTCGATTTGGTTCAAATGTCGGATTGCCATGCTTCAAACAGCGAAATCGAGCCAATACGTTGGCTACGGTTCTGAGCCAAATAGATTCGTTTATCCGGATCTTTGAGATTATCGCATTTAGCCATATTGTACGATATTTAAAACTTGTATATAGATATTTTCAAACGAGTTGTGTGGAACATTAAAACTCGTTTGAATATATTTTATAACAAACTAAGCAAGACTTGATACTAAAATGAAACCAATTTGATACAAATATCAAATTATAGCGAAAATGTGAGGAAATTCAGTTATTAATACAACACGATAGGGAAGTATTTTCTGCATATTTATTTGCTACTTCTTGTCTATTTACTGTTACTTCACTGCTTGTACAGTAGCAAGTATAATGAGCCACCTTCTGAGGTGCCTTATTTGGAAAATGTGGAACATATGCAGCTCATTTGGCCATTTCACAAAAATGGTTCTTTGTATACATTTTCGTTGACAGCAATTTTACAAATATATTTCGTCGTGCTGACTATTTCCTGCTTGTAAATTTGGCAAAAAATTGAATGTTTGACCCCAAAATGTATTGATTTAAACTACTATATATTTCATTTTTCGAATCTGATACCGAATTGAAATCTTTTGGTACCAAATTGATACCAAATCAAGCCAGCAATCATCGGTTAAATATATATACATAATATATATATATTGGATAATATATCTTAAGAACAAGATACGAAGTACGAAAGTGAGTGCGATGAAGCAGAAACGATAGTTATGAAGAAACACACAGACAACATAGGATAACGGCGAAAAGAGCTTTGCTTGTGAGTTAGCACGGCATTCAAGCTCTCGAAGGAATTATCACAGATACTATTCAATTGGGTAGAGGCAGCAGACGACCAACTCAAAGGACTGCACAACCAGTTCACAATGTTAAGCTCTATTGACCAGCGGCATTCCCGCTGCTTCTCGTTCCCAACTGAGTAAGGATTCGAGCAAAGCAGATATGGTGCGTGAGTAGCTCTGCAATCGTCAGCTTATCGCAACAACACGCTCCTCAAGCGTCCTATGTTCTCGAAAGGCTGAATGTAGTAGCTGCAGCTGCGCCACGGCTTTAAGTCACAATACGTCTACAGCGAACATGAAAAAGTCGACTTCCGCGAGACTTCAACGAGTAAACTTAACGCAACATAAACGACAGGGGGCTTTCTTTCTTATCTCTCGCTAGAGTATTTCTTGTTCTTTCCCGCGTGTTCTCTCTTCTCTTGTTTTCACATGTTCTCTTATCACAAGTCCTCCAGTGGTCTATCAGCATCGATTTCGCTCGTAAAAATAGTGCATCGGTACCCAGTACTCTCACTTGCAGATTCGATGGCGAGTACGCGCTCCACCGTGGGGCGACAACAAGCACTGGACATTTCGCAGCGTCAAGTGTAAGCTGAACACGCACCTGCGAGGCCAAGTCCGCGCACAATGGCAGCAGAGCTCAAAGCGACCGCGCGCACGATGCGGCAGGTGTACGTTGAAGCCTCGCGCATCACGAGCGTGCACCTGCTGCGCGCACTCCACAGCCATAGTCAAGTGGCGATCCTGCAGATCGACGAACTGTTCTTTGCTCGCTGCGTCGCCGGCGCTGGCGAGGCTAGAGTGAGTTGATGCGCAAATGGAGATCATGTGCTCGCGGAGACAATCGCACCGTTCAGACGAGCACGCGACACAGCGCCAAGCAACACACCACTGCAGATCACTGGGTGGTCGACTTCGAAGAAGGAGATCACAAACACTATGAAGGCGAACGCGCGCACCATGGTGGTCCGAACGTTCCATCGCCGGCTGCACGCGTACGTCCGGTCACGCTGCTGCCTCTCGTCGAAGGCGGCGCAAACTTTGATCTTCGCCTCCTTCGACGCGGACGTCGACGACGAGCAAGATTTGGTTCTTTGCGCGTGGTTGCAGTACAAACCCACCAACGAGAACATACGGCTGCATCTAGCGCACTTCCTGACCACAGTGATCTACAAACAAAAACGACAGCACAACCAGTTCACTGTGCTGACCTAAACAGCTCTATTGTCGAGTTATTCCCGCTACGAGCAATGTCAGTTGCCGTTCGCAAACTCAGCAGCGATTCGAGCAAAACAGAGATTGTAACGGGTGTAGAGCGGTGGTTATCGGTCGATAACCCAGCTTTGCGGGATTACAATACACGCACTTCTTCTAAGCCCTGCCTTAATTGCTGTACATGAGGTCTCCGCGAAAGCTAAGGCTCCAACCAGACAACATCTCGACGACCGCTTCATGGGCAATGAAGACAATAACGCGCGAGCGCAGAAACACTGGTAGCTAGGTATCTGGCTCGAAGGCAATGATTACACTTGCCTGAGTAGTATTCGGGTGAACCGTGCAACAATGTTGTTCTTGTCTGGTTGTATGCCGAGTAGTCTGTGTGCACTGCTTAATGTCACCGCCCCTTTCAACTTGAATGGGGCGTATGCGGTGGTCATCCAGTGCCGGTCGATGTAATAATCGAGATCCACCACTGCCACTACAGATGATACGGGCCGCGCTATCTCTTGATGGGGATTCAAAGGTCTGCCCGCGCTTCATGTTCTTCGCCTTCGTCAGACTTTTCGCCAGTATGTGATGTGAATGGTACCCGTACGATGTTTTAATCGTGTTATCTACTATTCCACTGTTCAACACTCAGAATAACGTTTAACCTGAGACTCGTTGAAATGCTATTGCGCCAGTTTCAAATAGAAAGTTGTTGAGGAACTTACTGCACCACTAAACAATTGTTCATTTTGTGATGAGCCGGAACAACTAGATGCAAGTGAATATCACCATACGAGCGACGGATGCAACGGCGTGAACGCGAAAGCGCTAGTTTGTCGTCTGTGTCTTTGATCGATAGTGCTGTATGAGCACGAGACGCACGGGTACGCTAAAGACCTTTCGCACCAGTCCACATCCACACAGAATCACCGAGTATTGTGTGGATGTAGAACCAACACATCTGCTTTTGCTTTCACCCTCAGCCACTCGCTCCTTCCCCACGCACAACAAATGCGCACACAACAAGCACAGCCGCATCACAAGCAAGCTCAGCAACGAGAACATATGCGTGGGTTTGCTCTCACCACCTACGCGCCACTGCAACTTCTCGTCTGAGGACGAACTGCTTTTGCTACGCCAAGTAGCGACTGACTTGGCATTGTGGACGGTGTGCGGAGGCGTTATGAAGGCGTGGGATCAGTTGACAGCAACGATAGTCACGGAGCAAGTGTTCACAAGACAAGACATCATTGGCAAGTCGGCGCATGCGCGGTTCACGTCGCTGCTCGCAAGACACCGTAAGACGGACAGAGCCGGACGATCGGCGACTGGCGTAGAAGAAGAACACTCTGATGCAGTGCAGCTCCTGGACGACCTCAGGCAGCTCACGGACGATCACGCAAATGACACTGTCGATTTCTTCGACGTGGACACTCCCTCGATTTTGTCTCTCTTGGTTATCGCTGTCTCTGCCATGTTAGATTCATTGAATTCGTCTCTATGGTTTCATTCTAAACCAGCGTCAGTTGCTGTCGAGCGAGAGAACAACGACAGCACGAGCGTCCGGAGCATTTCTGCCTCGTTGCGCGTCTGTCTGCACGCAAGAGTGGCTTGCAGTTGGGCCAACACAGCGTCACACACGAGCGGCGAGCTGCGTAGCGAGGTGAGGTGAGGCGGCAGTCACGAGGAAGAGATCGCGACGACCGACGAACGCCTTGCCCCCTCACTCACTCACACACTCACTCGCAGACGCACCCATTCGAGCACACCTGCGCAGTCAGTCAGTCGAGAGTGAGCGAGCGAGAGCACGCAAGGCAGCGAGAGAAGAGAACGAAACATGAGCGCAGCAGCGAGCGTCACAACCGCTTCGAGCGGCGCGACCGGCACGATGCATGGTGAGCACGACGTCGCGCTGCTGCAAGCCGAGCTCCTGCGCACGAAGCAGGAGCTGCGGCAAGTCCAAGACGACTTTGACGAGTACACCGAGTCGAGCCACGAGCTCGAGATGGAGCTCGAGCAAGAGCTCTCGCGCGCCGAGAAGAAGAACGCGTTCCTGAGCGCCAAGACACAACAGTACGAGTTCGACCTCGAGAGCACTCGCGAGATGCTCGCGAGTGCGCTGCAGCAAGCAGACAAGTACGAGCGCGAGCTCTTTGGGATCCGCGACGAGCTCACACGCGCAGTCGACGCCAAGCGCCGGCTTGAGCAGGAGCAAGACGACCTCTTCACGCAAGTGCGCATTCTCCAGGCGACTGAGGAGGACTTGCGCCACAAGATGGAGCGCGAGATGGAGGAGAAAGTGTTCCTCGTGAGCGACCAGGAGGAGCTCCAGCGCGAGCACGAGCTCGCCACCGAGCGCTTCCGCACCGAGATCGTCGACCTCAAGTCCGAGCTCTTTGCGCTGCAGCAAAAGTACGACGACGACCAGCAGCAGCTGCAGCGCCTGAGTGCGACCGGCGCGTACTGGAACCAGATGGACGTCGACAGCGACAGCGGCGAGCGAAGCCGCAGCGGCATCAGCAGCGGCCACGAACACGACGAAGGCTACGACGACTACGACGACGCGGCGTACTTGGACCGCCGGTCGACTGCGCACGAGCGCGACGTCGTGAGCCAAGAGATCCTCATCGAAACGCTCCGGCGCGAGATCGACGTGCTGTCTGCGCGCGTGCACGAAGAGACCGAAGCGCGCGAGCGTCTCGAAGCCGAGCTGATCCAGAACCAGGACAGCATCGCCCACGTCAACTCGATGGAGACTGAGATGATGGAGCTGAGCGACGAAGTGATCGCAAAAGCACAGGAGATCCGCAAGCGCGACGTTGAGGTACGCTATCACTGTGTATGTTGGTCGTTAGCTCAGTCATTGACGATGTCGTCTAACACTGCGACTCGTACTCTTGGTCTCTCATCTACAGATCCAAGAGCTGCAGCAGCAGACCACGAGCTTGAAGATGGAGCTCGCAGCACTGACTGAGACGACATCGGACCTATCAGAGACAAACGACGAGCTCCGGCGACAGCTCCACGACAAACTGAACGAGCTCGATAGTGTCACGCGCGCACTCAAAGACGCCGATGCGCGCTGCAGTGAGCTGTCAGAGAGCGAGATCCACTTGACGAGTCGCTTGGAGAGCGAAGTAGAGGTGACTGCGAGCTTGAAGCGGCAAGTGAAGGAGCTCACTGCGCGCGTCGAAGAGGAGACGCGGCTGCGGAAAGAGCTTGAGGCGCAGATCGAAGCGAGTCGGAGCGAGATCTGCGAGCACCGGCGCGAAGTCGAAGCGCTCAAGGGCGAGAACACAGCGCTGCGCGACAAGCTCGAGAACGCAGCGAAGAAAGCAGCCGAGCTCGAGCGCGCGTCGGCCATGTCAACTGCGTCGACGTCATCGTCGACATCGAGTGACGTCGCGCTCGGGGACACAGACGCGCACCGTCTGGTGCTCGAGATCCAGTCGCTCCGCGCGAAGCTCCAGTCGCTCCACGCCGAGAACGCGCGGCTGCGGAACCAGGAGGGACTGTCACCGGACTTTACGCCGAACAAGAAGGTCTCGGCGAACCTCTTGACGCTCAACTACACGGGCGAGCAGCTCGCGCGCAAGTACTTGGCGGAGCGCACGCGCAACGCGTCGCTGCTCTCGCGTCTCCAGACTGTGTGCGGGAACATCCAAGTGTTCTGCCGCGTTCGCCCCGTGATCTACGAAGAGCTCCAGAAGTCATGGGGCTCGCGCCTCGCAGTGAACGTGATCAATCACTCGGACGTCGCCGTCATGGACATCAAAGCCGACCGCGTGTTCTCGAGCGGCGAGCGCACGATCGACGGGAGCATCGACGCGCAGGCGCTCGAGTCGCTCGAGAGCAGCGCGTCGTGGAAAGTGTTCACGTTCGACCGCATCCTCGGACCAGACGAGACGCAGAACGACGTGTTCCGCGAAGTCGAGCCGGTTGCGCAGTCGGTCGTCGAGGGCTTCAAAGCCTGCATCTTTGCGTACGGCCAGACGGGCTCGGGCAAGACGTACACGATGGAGGGGACGCAGAGCGACCCGGGCCTCAACTACCGCGTCGTGCAGCACATCTTCCAGTCCGTGCAGCTGCGCGGATCGATCTACGACCCCATGCGCGATGCAAAGACGAACCCAGCGATCGAAGACGACGTCGACATGGCAGACGCTGGGCGCCGAGACAACGATGTTGACGACGACGAAGAGGCAGCAGGGCCGTGCTACCACGTGCAAGTCGGCGTGCTCGAGATCTACAACGAGACACTGCGCGACCTCATTAGCGTCGACAACTCCAAGGCGCTCGAGATTCGCCACGACAGCGAGACCGGAGACATCCACGTTCCAGACTTGACAATGGCAACTGTGTCGTCGCCTGAGCAGACGATCGACGTGCTCCAGAAAGCGCAAGCGAACCGCATTACCGGCCAGACGAACGTCCATGCGCGCAGCAGTCGGTCGCACTGCGTCGTGATCGTGCAGATCTCAACGTCCAAGAGCTCTGGGAACGGCAATGAAGCGAGTGATGAGCTGTGCGGGAAGCTCTACCTCGTCGACCTCGCTGGCAGTGAGCGCGTGAAGCACAGTAACGTATCTGGGGAGATGCTCCGGGAAGCAGCGCACATCAACAAGTCGCTCTCGGCGCTTGCAGACGTGATGGAGGCGCTCGACAAGAAGCTCCCGCACGTGCCGTACCGGAACTCGAAGCTCACGTTCCTGCTCCAAGACGTGCTCAACTCGTCGTGCAAGACAGTGATGATCGTGAACGTCGGTCCAACGTACGAGACTGCGACCGAGTCGAGTCGGTCGCTCCAGCTCGCGGAGCGCGTGCGCCACATTGTCGTTGGCCGCAACAGCATCGTGAAGAACAAGAAAGACATCCTATCGGCCAAGCGCGCGTTCTCGGAGATCCAGACGCTGAAGCAGCAGCTCCAGATCTCGTCGCGCAAGTACAAGCAGGCGCAGCAGTCGGTCGTTGCGATGGTAAGTCGGTCTCGCGCATTCAGTGGCGGCGTCGTGCGGCGGATGTTTGAGCGTCGTGCGTCGTCTCCGTCTCCTTCGTCTTGTGCTGTAGAAACGCGAGCAGAAGAACCAGTCGGAGAAGCAGTCGGCGACGCTGCAGCAGCGCATTAAGACGTCCGAGACGCAGAAGTCGACGTTCAAGACGCAGAACGACGTGCTCAAGCGTCTGAACGACGAGATGAGCGAGCAGCTCAAGCTCGAGCGCGAGGCGCGGCAGCGCGAAGCTGACCAGCGCGAGACTGCGCAGCGTATGCTGCGGCAGCTCACGGCCAAGACGCGCGTGTCGTCGTCGCACCAAGAGTCGGTCGAGAATCTGCTGAAAGACCGCGAAGCCGAGATCCGGAAGCTCCGGCACTTGCTCACAGAGGCGCGGCAGCGCAGCACGACTGCGCTCATCCCGCGCGTCACGTCGCCTGCACTCTCAAAGAGCGGCGTCCGGAGCACGAGTCAGCAGCGCACGAACCAGAACGAAGAGAACGAGAGCCCAGCGCGCGCACAGGCAAAGATGATGAGTGGTGGTGGCGCTGGAGCCGCGTCTCCTGCTGCGCCGCCTCCGTACCTCCGCAAGCGCAACTCGTCGAGCCTTGGGAGCACGCGCGGAGGGACGAAGCCCCGCACGGAGTCGACAGATGGGAGCACGACAGCGTTAGCTACAACATCGGGAGGCGCGAGTCCAACGACAAGCAGCAGCCGAAGCAGCGTGGTTGCTGCTGCTGTCGCGAGCAGTCGGACGCGTCGCGCATCGTCGCTGCGCTCATTGCCGTCGGACGCGAATGCGCGCGTCTGGAAATGAGAACAGCGAGGTGTTGATTGCCATGCGTCCTGTCATGTGTGTGTTACATTATGAAGCGCATGAAGCGGATGTGTCGTCGTCATGGGAGCTTGGTGCGAGCGCAAGTGCGTCATTGCGACTGTGAAATGGCTTCACTTGCTTGCCTTTGAAACAGCGTAAGCAAAACCAGAGGTTCTGGTTTATTTGTGGACCACGCGATCGAACCGTTCAACAAACCTTTTCAATTTCCATGCATACAAAAACAAAGACAAAAAATCAGGGCAATCGCAGCGGAGCGATGAAAAATCGTTTCTGTACAGGTCAAATGTGCCTATACTACAAGTGATTTTGTATTGATATATTCTACTATATCATGATAGATAGGATGCAGTGCAGATATACAGGTGTGAATAAAGACCCTCGATGCTGACGCTGAGAGAAGGAGAAAAAAGGCTCCCACACACCAAACGCAAAAAAGCTCGCCAAGCTCACGAAGAAGCAAGCGAGCGAGCAAGCGCACGAGCTCCGCGTGGCCACCACCTCAATTGTCACTCACACACGCACAAGCACATCCATCCATAGACACAGACGACACACGTAAGCGCCATGGACCAGCTCATTCCGATCATCAACAAGCTCCAGGACGTGTTCAGTGCGATCGGGCAGTCGCCGATTAACTTGCCGCAGATCGTCGTGATCGGCTCGCAGAGCAGCGGCAAGTCGTCCGTTCTCGAGAACATCGTAGGCAAAGACTTCTTGCCACGCGGCACGGGCATTGTCACGCGGCGGCCGCTCGTGCTCCAGCTCTACAACATCGGCCCTGGCGGCAATGCACAGCCGAGTGACGTCGCGCCGACGGCTGCGAACGGCACTGGCGAAGCAGCAGACGAGTGGGGTGAGTTCCTGCACTTGCCAGGGCAAAAGTTCACAGACTTCAATGAGATCCGGCGCGAGATCGAGAAGGAGACGGAGCGCATCACGGGCAAGAACAAAGGCATCTCGAACAAGTCGATCAACCTCAAGATCTTCTCGCCGTACGTGCTCAACCTCACGCTCGTGGACCTCCCGGGCGTGACAAAGGTGCCAGTGGGCGACCAGCCCGTGAACATCGAGGAGCAGATCCGCGACATGTGCATCGAGTTCATCTCGAACCCGAACTCGATCATCCTCGCCGTCACGCCTGCGAACTCGGACTTGGCGAACAGCGACGCGCTCAAGCTCGCGCGCGAGATCGACCCAGAGGGCCAGCGCACGATCGGCGTGCTCACGAAGCTCGACCTCATGGACGAAGGCACTGACGCAATGGACATGCTCCAGGGCCGCGTGATCCCGCTCAAGCGCGGCTTTGTCGGCGTGATCAACCGCAGTCAAGCTGACATCAACAACAAGCTCGCGATCCGCGACAGCTTGGGCAAAGAGCAGCAGTTCTTCAAGAACCACCCAGCGTACCGCGGCATGGCCACGCGCATGGGCACGCAGTACCTCTCGAAGACGCTCAACACGATCCTCATGCACCACATTCGCGACTGTCTCCCAGAGATCAAGTCGAAGATCAGCAGCATGGTGAGCGACTTGGACACGGAGCTCGTTGAAATGGGCTCGCCGACCGAGTCAATGAGCAAGACTGAGATGGGCGGGTGTCTCCTGAGCCTCATCTCGCACTTCTCGACGCACTTTACGAACTCGCTCGACGGCCGCAACCACGCGCTCAATGGCGTCGAGATGAACGAGCTCTACGGCGGCGCGCGCATCAGCTACATCTTCAACGACATCTTTGCCAAGTCGCTCCAGGACGTGAACCCGTTTGACAACTTGAGCGACGAAGACATTCGCACGACGATCCGCAATGCGAACGGACCGCGCCAGTCGCTATTTGTGCCAGAGGTGTCGTTTGAGCTGCTCGCTAAGCGCCAGATCAAGCGCCTCGAGCTCCCAGGGCTCCAGTGCATCGACCTCGTGTTTGACGAGCTCCAGCGCGTGACGTCGCAGTGTGAGACAATGGAGCTCTCGCGCTTTGCTGAGCTGCGCAACCGCGTGATCGAAGTCGTGAACAACATGCTCCGCGCGTCGCTCGTGCCGACGCAAGCGATGGTACAGAACCTCATTCAGATCGAGCTGTCGTACGTGAACACGAACCACCCAGACTTCATTGGCGGCAGTCGCGCGGTTGCGCAGCTGATGGAGAAGCTCCAGCGCGAGACGATCTCGGGCGGTGGCAATGGGTACCAGGACCCGAACAAAGACCCGCGTCGCACATCTGCGAGCAGCAGCAGTGCACGTCCAAGCGGCGACGACAAGGACAATGGACTCATGTCGTACATCTTCCCAGGCGGGAACAAGAAGAAGCCGACGACTGCGGACAAGAGCGGCATCGTGAAGCTCCCGCAAGTGCCAGTGAGCATGCGGCAGGTCGAAGAGCCAACGGACCGCGAGCGCATTGAGACGGAGATCATCAAGAGCTTGCTCGCGTCGTACTTTGACATTGTGCGCAAGAACTTCCTCGACCTCGTGCCAAAGGCGATCATGTGCTTCATGGTCTCGCACTCAAAGGAGAACGTCCAGAACGAGCTCGTCTCGGCGCTCTACCGCGAAGACAAGCTCGTGGAGCTGCTCGCAGAGACTGGCGACATTGCTGCGCGACGATCGAACTGCTATGAGATGCGGACGCTGCTCCAGCGCGCGCTCGAGATCGTGAACGAAGTGCGCGACTTCAACACGTTCAAGTGAGCAGCAGGACCGTCCCAGTGTCGCCTCAGCAGCAGCAACAACAAGTCATGAAGTCTATCGAGTGTGCGTCGAGCACGCAGTTGCGAGAACCGACAGAGCCTCTCTCGCGCGCACGCGCACACATCGTCCCCATACACGTATGTTTTTGACTTTGATCGCTCGCTCACTCGTCCGACTGTACTGTGTCTGCTCTCTCTCTCGCTCTCTCTCTCTCGCTCTCTCTCGCTCTCGCTCTCTGTCGCTCTCTGTCTTTGCTTGGACCTGAGCGCCTGCACTCAGAACACACCGTCGAGAGCCATTGCTGTCGCAGCGGCTGCTGCGCTGCTGAAGAACGGACTGCTGGCAGACGTCACTGACACTCGAGCAGCAGCAGGAGACAGTGCGCTTGCGAGCGCTGGCGTACGGGCTTCGAGCGCACTCGAGTGCAGCAGCAGCAGATCTTGGATCCCAAGAACGTCTTTCACAGCTTGCGAGTGGATGCGCGTGCTGACAAACACGTCGGGCTTGCGCAGTGTCGAGCTCAGAGCGACTGCGTCGAGCTGGCAGTTCGTACTGCTGCTGCTGCGCTCGTCACCGTTGCTGCGCTCGAGGTACGCCAGGAGCACTGCGACGTGCTCGACAATGTCGCTCTTCCCGTTCTGCTGCGCCTCGCGCACGAGCTGCGTCATCACTTGGACGCTCAGGCGTCGCGACACGAGCGACTCGAGCAGCATCTGCTTGGTCAAGCGCAGCGCGAGTGCGTGGAACCACGACATCTGCCGCACGGCGAACGCTGCACCGACGCGCGCTAGAAATGCGAGCGTGCTCCGGTTCACGAGCTCGGTCGTGTCGTGGAGCTGGCGATGGTGGTGCTGAAAGTCCAGCACAGCGTTCACGGACGTGAAGACAGCGTCGCCCATTGCACTAAGCGCTTTGCGCAGCGCCGTGTGCCAGATGCGCACGAGCATTGGTGCATGCCACTCGCATGGCGACGTCTGGAACCACGAGAGCGTGACTGCGAGGCACTTCTGGAGCAACGCCGTGTCGATCGCGTGGTCGTTCAAGCTCGGGTTCGTCACGGCGCGGTGGAAGAACGCGTCGGCGATCGCACTGCGTGCCTCGGGGCGGATCTGGTCCACTGGGAGGTCCATGAGACGTGTCATGAGCACGTCCCAGCCGCTCGAAGCTGACGACGAGAGGCGGGGGAACAGCCACACGAGTGCGCGGAGACTCTCGCACGCAATGAACGGGTTGACGTGCGCCGCGAGCTCGACGACACGCTCAGTGATCTTGTCGAGGAACTGCGGCTGGTGCGCTGACGCAGTGAGTTGCAGCACTGCGCCGTCGAGGCACTCGGCTGCGAACTGGATCGCGCGGCAGAGCCGGTGGAGCAGCACCGTGTTCGCTGCTGCGTCGCGCAGCATGCGCAGCAGCACGTTCGCGACGATCTCAAACACGCTCACGCTCCCGCGCACTTTCAAGATACACGCCTCGGCGTTGCTGTCTTTCACTGTCTCCTCGATCGCAACGAGCACGACAGTGTTAGGGATCCCAGTCGTCGACGGCTTCTGCTCAGCTGCAGCACAGAGCAAGTCGAGGAGCATGTCCTTCAAGCGCGTTGCGAGTGCGCTCGAGACCTTGACGCCATCGAGGCGCTGTCGTTGACGAACAATAGGCGACGGTGGCGGCGACGGCGAGGCAGCAGTCGTGCTTGGAGCGCCTGTGTCGTACGAGAAGTCGAGCAAGTTGGACACACTGATGCCAGCCGACCGCATTGCGCCTTTCGAGAGCGACGATGACGATGCGCCACCGCCGCTGCCATCATCCGTTGTCGGCAAGCGACTGATCTGCCCAGCGAGGCGCAGCAAGTACACAGTTGCAAGCGTATCGCCCACACGCAGCGACGTTGGTCGGAACTTCATGAGGTACCACTCGAACGCCTTCACGACCGTCTTGACGTGCTCGTTCGAGAGCTCAAAGAGCTGGAGCAGCGTCGCTGCTGCGTGCCGCGACGTGATGCAGTTGGGCAGGAACGCAGCTTGGAAGAGCAGTTCGAGCATCGTCTCCTGTTCACCGTAGCTCATGTGGAAGCGCACAGTGTGGAGCATCGCAGCGAGGTGTGCGAGGTGTGCGATAAAGTCTTTCTTGCCAGTCGCAGCAGCGATCGCCTTCTTGTCGCCCGAGAGCAGCGTCCATGCTGGAGACTTTTGCATGAGCGGCTTCACGCGCAAGATGAGCGCGTCGGTCTTGTCAAAGACGCGGCAGAGGTGGCCGTAGAGCTTCAGACACGTATGTTGGCGCGGGAGGCTTGCGTGGTTCAGCTCGGACTTTTCCAGGACCTTGACGAGCGTCGCAAGCACTGAGACTGAGAGCTCAAAGCTCTGGGTGCGCGGCTCGTCAGTCGCTGATGGAGCTGCAGTCGAGCAATAAGAAGAGGATGGCAACCGTGAGACTGTCAGTGATGCACTGCGCTGCTGGAGCGAACCAGAGCGCTCAAACCGATCGAGGACACAAAGCAGACACACCGTGGAGCTGCTGGTACCGGAGCTCAAACTGGTCGAGGATGCGCGCGAGGAAGCAGAGCGCCATCTTGGCAATGCGCAGGTCCTCTTTCTTGTCCTTGAGGTTCGTGAGCAAGGCGCAGAGGTCTTTGAGCACCGAGTGCGGGATGTGCGGCAGCACGGGCGAGACGTTGAAGAACGCGAGCTCTTTCATGAGCTCGCTCATCTTCTTGGACGCAAAGTCCTTGGACCCGAGCAGCTTCGTGAGCTCGTTCATGAGCTGCTGCTCCGAGCGGCACTTGCGCTGCAAGTACCCGTTCATCGTGCTGTGGTGGTGTCTGTTGTGTGCAGGCGCGCTCGATTGACTGTTCTCACACACGAGCGCAGTGCGTTCGTAGTGGCTCTTGCAGGTGCTGCTTGCGGCAAAGAGGTCTAATCGATCTTTTGCGTCTGTTCACGAGGCGTTCGCGTCGCTTCGGGACTCCTGCGACTCTTGCGAGTGTGAGCGCTGCTTGTGTGATGGCGGCGAGCTCAACGTGCGCATGGATGCACGAGAAGGAGTTGAGAGGAAGACACGAAGGCAGTATACGTTTGTTGTGTGGCTAGCGAGTGCCTGGTGGTGCTGGTGATGCGATCGTAGCGAGAGGAAAGAGACTAGACGAGAGGAGCGCTATGTGCCTACTACCAGCGAGCCGTAGTTCCATGCATGTGCACACACACGCTCAGTCGCGTAGCTCGATCTTGAGCCGCTCTTCGTACGACTGCTTCTTTGTCTCCTCTTTCTTCGTCGCCGCGAAGAAGCCGCCGGCGCTCATCGCGACAACTGTGCCAGTCTGTGCGATCACGCGGGCTTGCATGAACTTGTTTCCAAGCTTCGACTGGCCGCGCTGGAACGTCACGAGCCCACCGACGAGTACTGCAAGCGTGACACCGCAGCCAATTGGCACGAGCGGGTCCTCTTTCGCGCGCTCCCAGAACGACTTCTTGCCTGGCACCTGGCCCATCCAGCTAAAGTCGCCAACCTGGTGCGTCGGCTCGGTGCTGTTGCTGTTGGCGTCATCTGGACTCGTCATTGTGCGTGCTTGTGTGAGTGTGTGGCTGTGCGATGGGTGATCGATTGGCGCAAGTGTCTTAAGCTCTTGAGCAGCGCGTGCAGTTGCAAGAATGCGCCACTGCAAGCAACGAGCACCGAGCACCGAGCAACGAACAACGAGCAACGAGCGGTAGATAGCGCGGCGCTCAAAGAATTCCGACGCAAGTGTCTGATCCCCTCGCTTTCGTCACGCTCTCCATCACAAACACAACAACTCTGGTTTGACAAGCACGATGGAGCTCGTGCACGCATACGACTCGGACTCAGACTCGGACTCGGCGTCGTCCAGCAATGAGGAGACAGGATCCACAGCGAGAGCAGTGATAGCACCACCAATTGAGCTACCACACATAGCGCTACCAGCTCCGCTGAGCCACAAACCTGTGCAGCCATGGACTGCGTTGCCACACGAGCTGATCCAGCGACGACAGTGGCAGCACGCCACTCGCACCATTCCACTCCACGACACGACTCGCATCGTGGAGCATGTCCAGCGTCGTCGCATGACGCACGAAGAGCAAGCGTTTGAGTTTCAAGGCTATGTGTCCAAGCGTCGGCGTCGCTGTGCTGGTACACAAGAGCAGCCAGTGCAGTCTGCAGCAAGCCCAGCACATCATGAACAACCGCCGCCGCCACTGTTCGCGTTCGAGAGCGAAGACGACAGTGATGACAGCGTCGACGATGAAGTCACGAAGCGACGTTCGCATACATCAGTGTCTGCACTTCCAACGCGTGCAGTGCGCAGGTACAAAGGACACACTGGAGCTGTCAACTGCGTGCGCTGGAACACCGCCAAGCACCCGAGCTTGTTCCTCTCGGCGTCGATGGACGGCTCCGTGCAGCTCTGGCATCGCGAGCACATGACGAGTCGCCGCACGCTCAAGCTACACACAAAAGGCGTCAAAAGCGCAAAGTGGTCCCTTGATGGGGCTCACGTGTTCTCTGGGAGCTACGATGGGCGTGCGATCTTTGCAGACGCAGAGACTGGTGCGGCAGTCCAGACCTTTGAGCCGCACGCACAAAGCGCACAATCCCAGCCAGCAGCAGCAGCTGTCACTAGCGTCTGCATTCATCCGAGCGAGCCGCATCTCTTCCTCGCTGGCACAGATCGAGGACGCATCGTCAGCTATGACGTGCGTCAGCGCGCGCCGTCCCGGACGTACGCGCGCGGCTTTGGCGACGTCCTCGACCTGCTCTTCCTCCCAAATGCGACTGGTAGTACTGACGCGCGCTTTGTCTCGAGCGCTGGCGTGCGCTATCGCGATGCGAGCCACCAGACGCTGCTTGTGTGGGACTTTGCGTCCTCAGCGCTGCTCTCGGACCGCCTCGACCGCGACATGCAGCCGTTCCAGTGCTTGCGGCTGCATCCGCACGAGCCGCGCTTTGTCGCGCAGGCGAGTGCAAACTACGCGCTCTTCTTCGCAGCAACGGCGCCGTACAAGCGCGTGAACAAAGGCAAGTCGTGCTTCGCTGGCGGCCACGAAGTCGAGGGCTTTAGCGTCCAGTGCAGCTTTCGTCCGGACGGCGCAGTGCTCGCGACTGGCGACGCGAATGGCCGAGTCTTCCTCTACGACACAGTATCAAAGCGCGTGCTGCGGCGGATCGAAGCGTTTAGTGCCAGCACCACAAGTACACGCGCGAGTGCTTGTCTGTGCGCCGAGTTCCAGCCATCGACTGGCACAACGACGCAGCAGCGCACGCGGCTCGTTGCTGGGAGCTTTGATGGCCAGCTCCTGCTCTACGAGTAGCGAGTAAGTTGGGTATACTGATAGATACATGAGTACCTACGTTCAACTACGGGCTTACTCAACTAGTGAGCGTACTCGTGTGAGCAGGTGCGTGCATCTCTCGAGAGAGAGTGAGTTGGGTGTAACTCGAGTGCGAGCATACGCGAGTGAACGCGCGGATATAAGAGGGAACAACGCGGATCTAAACGAGCAAACCAAGACATTGTTGACTGCTACTGCGCATGCTCATCGCCATCGTCTACTGCGTCTTCTCGACTGCCATCATCGTCTGCGCTGTCAGCGCGAGTTGCGCTAGCTGCAAGCGCGAGCTCGACTTGCTGGAGCTTCTTCTCGACTGTCGCGCGCCGCTTGTGCGTCCGCGGCAGGAGCTTCCGCGCCGCGAGCAAGTGCTTCTTCGCTTCGTCGAGCGCGTCGTTCGGCAGCAGCACGCTCTCGGCGTAGATCATGTGGGTCTCAGGGTTCTTCGGCTGGAGCTTGAACGAGTTCTGGAACGCAGCGACCGCTTTCTCGTAGTCCTCCATCGCTGCGAACGCGCGGCCGTACGTGCACATGAGGATGCTCCAGCTCTTCTTCTCGTGGCGCGGGATCACGCTCAGCGCGCTCTCGACAATGTTCTTCGCGCGCTCAGCGTCGATCGGGAGCTCGAGCAGCGCGCGCATGTTCCACAGCGCAGCGTTCGACGCGTCGAGCTTGAGCGCTTTCTCAAACGCCACGCGCGCTTCGACAAAGTTGCGCTGCCGCTGCTCGATCTTCCCGAGCTCCACGAGCAGCGGCGCGTCGTTCGGGATGTGCTGACTCGCCATCGTGAGCACTGCGCGCGCGGCGTCGACGTGCCCCAAGCGGCTCTCGACGCGCGCAAGCGCTTTCCACGACTCGACGTGCGTCGGCTGCTGCTTGGTCGCTTCGTCAAACAGCTCGCGCGCGTTCTCAAGCTCGCCGTACGTCTCTTCGAACGCGCCCCACGTCTGGAGCAGCTCGCCCGTGTGGTGCAAGTTCTGCAGCGCGTTCTCAAAGACCTTGCGCGCGTTCTTCATATTCCCGCGCTTGTGGTGGAGCACAGCGAGCGACATGACACTCGGGATGTGGTCGGGGTGCATGCTCAGGACTTCGAGGTACAGCGCCATCGCAACGTCGTCGTGTCCGAGGTCCTCTTCCATGCGCGCGTACGCGTTGTACGCACTCGGTTCGACAAAGAAGCCACCGTCAATGAGTCGGCGGTACCCCCGGCGCGCTTCATAGACGTTTCCGAGCTTAAAGTGCGCCATGGCGCTCAGGAGCACGAGCCACTTGTGCGTCGGGAACGATCGCATCGCGCGTGTGAGGACTGTGATGCAGTTCTTGTAGAGGCCGTGGTCGTACTCGGCTTTCGCCCACGCGTGCCACACCTGTGCAGTCGCATTGCGGTGCGACGTTGCAGCTTGGAACAAGTTGCGCGCGAGCGCCATGTGCTGCCCTTTGCTCGCTTCAAACACGCCGTACGCCTGGAGCACGAGCACGTCGTCTGGGTGGTCGGACACGAGCTGCTCAAAGCGTTCGCGCGCGACCTGCGTGCTGCCGACTTCAGCTTCGAGTAGCGCCATGCCGAGCCCGGCGCTCGCGTTCTTTGGATCGGTTGCAAGGATGACTTTGTACAGCCGCTTGGCCTCGACGTGGTTCTTCGCGTCCATCTCCATGGACGCCCACGACTGCCACAGCTCGGCGTGGAACGACATCTTGGACGCTTTCGAGAAGATCATGCGCGCGAGGTCGTAGTTCCCGGCTTTCCACTCCATCACGCCCCACTTGTTCCACATGCCCATGTCTTTCTTGTAGTGTTGCTGCAGCACGTTCCGGAAGAGGTTGCGCGCCAGTGGAATGTCTTCGCGAATGAGCTCGTTCAGGTTTGGCTGCGGCGACTCCCACCGCCGCTTCACGTTCTCGAGGTGGATCGGATCGGGCTCCCACGGGATCTTGCCAGAAAGCTCGCTGAACCGCTTCTCAATGTGCCGCGCCGAGTCCTGCCCAGCGTACAATGTCTCCATGCGGAATGCGCGCTGTTGCTGGAGTTGATGTGGCGACGCGAGCGAGAGGCGCTGCAGCAGTGGCGCTATGCGCATTGTTGTCGCTGTTGATGTACTTGCGATAGCGCCTGTTGCATGTGCGTGGCGCGCGCACTGCTGCGCAACGGCAGTGCTCCAGCGCCGCATGCTGGAGCTCAACGACGACACCAGCGCAAGCGAGCGAGCGAGCAATAAGGCGAGCCGTGACGATGACTGCCACAGGTCAATTCGATTTGGTTCGAGATGCAGTGGCTTGAATAGAGCGCTGTGGAAACAGCAGCTCCCTCGCGCGAGTGGCTATATGAAAACAACGATCAAACCATCGCTAGTCACTCGAGTGCGAATCCCACGAGAGCCACTATTCAGGCGCAGAGGATATCATCCCAGCCAGTCAAATTCGGCACGCGACTTCGAGTGACTCTCGTCGCCGTTGTGTGCGCAGGCGTCATGAGCGGCGCAGTTAGAATAAAAAGCTCTTCCGAGGAATCCACGTCAACCTAACGATCATGTCGGCTGAGGAAGTTGTTGCGGAAGTCCCGAAGGAGCTTGGCGAGATGGACGCGCTCAAGGAGGTGCTCAAGAAGGCGCTCGTGCACGACGGCCTCAAGCGCGGTCTCCACGAGGCGGCCAAGGCCCTCGACTCGCGCCGCGCGCGCCTCTGCTGCCTCGCGCAGGACTGCGACGAGCCAAGCTACTCGAAGCTCGTGCGCGCGCTCTGCGAGGAGCACGGCGTGAACCTCATCCTCGTGCCGTCGGGCAAGCAGCTCGGCGAGTGGTGCGGTCTCTGCAAGATCGACGCCTCGGGCGAGGCTCGCAAGGTCGTCTCGACGTCGTGCGCGGTCATCACGGACTTCGGTGAGGAGACCCACGCGCTCAACGTGCTCCTTGACTACCTCAAGCGCCAGGGCGAGAACTAAGCATCTCGCAACGAGCCGTCTAGCAGCAGTGCAAGCATGGCGTGATGCAACTACCAGCATCAATATCTGCAGCAGCGTCGAAGCTGTCGTCGTCCAAGCAACGTGATCATCCCGCGACCACCGAGTGAATCGACAGACCGACAGATCTTCTTCCAGACACTCGCAGTCGCTAGTCAGGAGCTTAACGCCAATGTGCACTCTGCGAATCGAGAGCCGTCCAGGGACTTCCCTCGGAGCTTTTCCAATCACACGCGTGCGCTCCAGTGTCGAATGAGTCTTTTGCGGTTTCTTTTGCGGTGTGTTGGCTTCGCATTGGTGTGCTCATTCACATACAAGCATGTCACAACTGACACGCAGCGGATGTACGAGGAGTTGACTTGATTCAGGAGCTTGCTGTCCTACTTGCTGCTTCTACTACTTGAGTGAGCCTCCTAGAGCTCGCGACACTTGATACTGGAACAGTCGGCAATCAATAAAATAAGGACGAGCGCGAGTGGTGTGCCGGTCGCTCCGCGCTTCCAGCGGCGCGAGCGACCGCGACGATGTGCGTGTGTGGACTGGAGTCCGCAGCTGCTTGGCTGTGCGAGGCGTGGCGCTGCGACTCGAGCGTCTTTCTCGTCAGTCAGTCTCTCTTGATCTGCAACGCGTGCTCAGCAATGCCGAGTGGACGAGAGCGATCACGAGCACTCGCTCAACTGAGTACGCTCGATCGTCTTGGTCGACACCCGACGCACAGCACGCACTCGACTGTTGCGCCACACACGAGACACGCTCACTAAGAGCACGACGTGCGAACGCGCTTGAGCTCGCATCGTGCCAAGACTGCGCGCGCAGGCTGCATACTCAAACCGGCGTCACCCGCTCGCGCTGGACACTGCGGTCTCACATCTCCTCGCACTGCTGCCTCGTAGGCACGCACGAGTGGAGCGAGACTGCGGCGCTTTTCACAGCCACTGTCGTCCGCGTGCTCGAACGCACCGTGCTGCGCTTTCAATTCGTGAACGCGCGTGTGCGTGCTCAGTGGCCGACGCCAGGGTTCTGATCCAATCGTCGCAACTTGGTTCGGTGCGACTCGGCCGGGTCAAAGTACGACGAGCTGCGGTCGCTCGCGTCGCGCATCTGT
Source organism: Globisporangium rhizosaccharum (assembly GCA_023333795.1). Taxonomy (NCBI): domain Eukaryota; phylum Oomycota; class Peronosporomycetes; order Pythiales; family Pythiaceae; genus Globisporangium; species Globisporangium rhizosaccharum. The sequence goes on from JAASFN010000022.1 coordinate 49,765, forward strand.
GTCGAGCGCATCGACTTGGATTTCTTCCGCTCTCGCTGCCGATCACACACACACAAATTTCACCATGAGTCGCTTGTGTACCAAAGCACTCGGTCCGTCGCGACTGCGCAGTTGAACGTACAGTATCTGTCGACTGCCGACTTGCAACGACGAATGGGTGGAGCAGCGCTTGTGCTGGAGTGATGCGCGTCGCAGGACTGAAGCAGCAAGAGCACGAGAGAACGAGAGAGACAACACACGTGAGTATGTGTCGCCATCATGAATGCACAACAGAGCGAGATGGCACTAATCGTACTTGTAGTCGAGCATGCGCTGGAGCAGATCGACAAAGAGGCGGTAGTCTTCCGGCGAGTGGTCGACTTGCATTCCGCGAAAGCCGCCTGGACCGCCCGAGTTCGCACCGACAATCTCTGCGAGCGACGTCGGTTTGTTCGTGTCCTGAGCAGTCAACGAGCGGACATGGCAACGTCAGTCGACATCCATCGATCGAGGGACATCTGATCATAACAGAACGTCGCCGCAGAGCATAACGTACGTGGACATGTCCACCAGGTGGGACTCCTACACTCGTGGTCTTGCGAGGCTTGAGACTGTACTCGACAACGCCGTCGCCGACGATGACTTCGTCAAAGTAGTCGCGTCGATATGTCGGGTTCGCGTGCTCAATCACTTCGCGCGACGGCATCCCCAAGACGTTCACCATCCGCCGCAGCTGGTCGTGCTGATCTGTACCTCCAAACAGCGGCTTGCCAGTGTGCATCTCCACCTATCAACCAAATACACAAACGCTCGTTAGTAAGCGTCATGCTTCACTGGAACACCCATGCACGCGTGCTTGATGTGCCTTGCTGCTCGTTCGTACCATGATGCACGCGAGACTCCACATGTCGATCGCTGTCGTGTACGCCGTACCCAAGAGCACCTCGGGTGACCGGTAGAACCGGCTCTGGATGTACTGGTAGAGCTGTGGACCAACAAACCCGAGAGCTTGACGTGTGAGCAAGCAACACCTGGATCGTCGAAGCACACGACAACAGCGACGTACTTGGCTCTGCGACAGACACGAGCTGCCAAAGTCAATGATCTTGAGCTTGCTCCGAGCCGAGTGCACGAGCAGAATGTTCTCGGGTTTGAGGTCGCAGTGGATCACGTTCACGCTCGGATGCGCCAAGTACTCGAGTGCCTGTGAGGTTCATCACACCGTGAGTCAACGAGCTCACTGAAGAGACACACACTCGTGCAAGTGCTTCGACCAGAGAGCGACATACACACATACCACAAGGATCTGTCGTGTGATCTTGCGCACGAGCTTGAGACTCACGCCTTTGAACGCCGTGCGCTTGAGAACGTCGTACAGCGTCGAGTCGAGGCGCTCAAACACGATGCACTGGTGGCCTTTGTGAACAAACTTGTCTTTGAGTTGGACTGCTCGAGCCATCACAGTGTTCCAGTCAGTCAGTCAGTCAGTCTTCATCACACCTCCGTGGCTTCAGTGTAAGCAACGAGTCGTGACGCACCAATGTACTTCCGCCCAGCGTGTTCTGTACTGTGGAGCGACTCGAGGATGCTGATCTCGAGCTGCGCTTGGCTCGTAAAGTTCTTCTTCTTCTTCACGATCTTGATCGCCACCTCCTGACCAGTCTGCATGTCTTGGGCTTCGACGACTTGACCGAATGAGCCCTGCGATCCCATTCACACGACAGTCTCTCGTCAGTCTTCTGTGCCACACAAGAGCACGTCTACCAGCCTTCATTGAGCCGGAAACGACTCCACACACGAGCAAACTCCAGAGCTCAAAGAGCGCACCATGCCGAGCTTCTTGCCGTGCACTTTGTATCTGCCGTTGAAGATCTCTTCGTCTGTGAGGAACTGGTAGTCCACGTCGACTTTCTTGTTCCCGCTCACGCCCTTCTTCTTCCGTAGTGCCTGCCCGTCCTGTGCGAGCTTGCGCTTGTTGTAGTAGTTCTACGTGTTCGCAAGTACATGTGCACAGATGCAGTCGGCGCGTCAGCTACACTGTCGCTCTCGGGATGCAGACACATTGACACGCTTGGCTCTCGACAAGAGATCTGTAAATGCTCGGATGCCGCTTAGATCGCGCCGAGCTAGTCGCGAACAGCCAGCTGGTCGCCCAGATCGGCTATGCGAGCGCGCTTGCTCGTGTTGTTGCATGGCAAAGAGAGACGCACCTGGTTGATGTGGTTGTACGTGCTAATGAGCCCGCGCGTGAGCTGCAGCATGGGCACGTGCTCCCCGGAGCGCGGGTTGGCCGGCGCCGCGGCGTCTGCGCTGCTGCTCGGCTCCATCTCCTCCTGCTCCTGCTCGCCTTCGCCTCGGGATCCCAAGCGGTGCGCTAATTCCTTTTCTTGTTGTCTTTGCCTCGCAGAAGTCGCGCGCGAAAGCTGGAGCAAGAAGGAGGCGAACCACTCAATAGCATATATATTCCCAGGCTGTTGCGCAGACTCGCATAGCTTCGCGGGTTTGCGGCGTGCAAGCGCGAGAGCCAGCGTGACGAAAGCCAGGGCGGCCAATAGCTTCCGCGCCATAGAAACCGCAAGTGTTGGATCAGAATTTACAGCCAAAAATTCTCGAACGGGTTTGACTGGTCTGCGGCCCGCTCACATCGCGCTCAACACTCGATGCAAGCATTTCATTTTTAAGTTGCTGATCGAACTCTGAGACATACTCAATCGAATCTTGAAATGCAGAGCGACGGACCCGCTTGCTCGCTGCAGACGAGCCGGCACGCCATCTCGCTGATGGCGCGAAAAGCTCGGTGTGGCAACCACGCTTGGCGCGCGCGATGTCTTGCAATAGCGTCGTTGTCGTTGTCGTTGCACGCGTGTCTTGAACTGGTGCAGCCAAGAGAGACGCTCGAGTAGTGGGGCGCTTTGCATCGAGCGTCGTAGTGAAACGACTGTGATCCTCTGCCCTCGTTTGTTTACAGCAGCAATGTACTCGCGCTGTTACATACCCTGAGGCGAATAAGCTCTCTTGCGCGTTCATGTGCGAGACTCGATGTACGTGCTCTCTCTCTCTCTCTCACACACACACACACTTTGTGTGTCGTCTTGGTGCTCGAGCGAGCACGAGCACATGAAGCAAAGCCCACAGCCAAACTCTCAATGCGAATGCTCCTCAGTCGAGTTCCGACGTGGCATCGGCCACAGCCCGATCTTTTGCGCATGTACACGTATCGTAGACGAACGAATGAACCGACAGCACTGAAGACACTACAACACTGCACGAGGTGCTTACACGCGTAGCTCTACTGGGTTGGTTGTTGCTGTGCGATCCCACTTTGTTTTGTATCGCCTCGACGCCCTGATCTTGCGCCGCAGTTTGCAAATGCATCGGTGCTCATCAGTAAACAGCAGGAGCAGCAGGAACCGGAGCAGGAGCGATCACCAAGAAGCGTGCTTGCTTATTGGCTCGGTTGTTGCTTGTTTACTTGTGGACACATGAGTCCCTACGTTCAACTACGGACTTACTCAACTGCTCTGAGCGTACTCGTGTGAGTTGGTGCGTGGATCTCTCTCTCGAGAGAGAGACCACCGAGCTCACGCATTTTCACGACGCACTTCTCCTTCCTCGCGTTGCTGTTGTTATCGATGCTTGGACGCACTTCGAGGCTTGGGCGCAGTAGGAGACCAGAAGGAAGCTCGACTTGGCATAGATACGTCTCGATGCACAGACGACGCCATCTTCAGTGCTCGCCCCACGACAAACGCTTGTACAGACGCTTGCGCCCATGTGGTCTTGACGACTCTTGATTCACTTGGTGTCAGGAGCAGGCGAGCAGCAGTCGCGACTCGAGAGGTTTTCTTACTCGAGTCTATCTCAAAGAAAGCACACGAGCCGAGACGACTGTGTTGCTGTCGCGTTTGCACGAAGAGCAAACGCAGCGTCGAGATAGTCTCGCGCGAGTGCAAGACACGACGGCAAATCCTGAACAACGACTTTAGTCTTGCACACTTCATCGTTGTGCAGTTGATTAAACGCGTTTTGCAATCGTCATATCACAGTGATGCAATGCACAGAGCACCATCATGAATCGAGTGTGGAGAAGACAGAGGAGGTGTTGCACAAGATCGATCGAGAGAGAAGCCGATGTCGAGAGACTGCAAGAACAGTACAGAGGACAAACTCGTGTGCTCGATCTTGCTGAATCGTACTTACAAAAGCAGCTCGAGTACGTTTCACCTGTCACGTCTCTACTAAGTACGGCTTGAATGCAAATTCGGACATACACGATGATTTGCTGTACAAAGCTCGCGAGAGGTCACGACTCGATTAATTCCGGTATGAATGCAAACCGGCGAGTACAAGGTCCACAAGCGGATGCGCACATCGTCACAGGGTTGCCAGCCAGCTGACAGATCGATCGACTGATCGCCTGCCTGCGTGCTTGCCAACTCATCGGCAGCCTCTGTTTGACGCTCGCGCGACGTGTCATTCCCAGATTTGCTCGCTCCAGCGTGTATCGTCTTCTGTCACTGAACATCCTTTGCATCATGACGCGCATCGCAGCAACCGACCCAGCGCTCGAGCGCCTCACGGACCTCGCAAGCAGCGCATTCGGTGCGCGTGTACTCTTCGCAACCGACGAGTGGTTCGCTGCTGCAGACTGCATGCTTGCACCTGAGCCACCTGTGTTCATCGCTGACAAGTTCACGGACTTTGGCAAGTGGATGGACGGATGGGAGACACGGCGCAAGCGCACTGCTGGGCATGACTGGTGCATCATCGAGCTCGGTTTGCGCGGCAGTGTCGAAGCAATTGATGTCGACACGGCGTTCTTTACCGGCAACCACGCGCCTCGCGTGTCAATCCAAGCAGCGCGCTTCAGCAGCGACAAGAGCACGTGGCCAGCAGCGCTGCAGACGCTGAGCGCAAACGCACCAGCAAACGAGCGCGCAATGGGCGTTGCAGCGTCATCCGACGCACTCGCGCTCGCAGAGCAGCTCCGGTCGCACGAGTGGGTTGACATCTTGCCGTTCACGGAGCTCGGTCCGGGATATGAAGACACGCGCCACAACGTCTTCCGCGTCCTCGAGCGCGGTCCGTGGACGCACGTGCGCGTGAACATGTACCCGGACGGCGGCATCGCGCGCTTGCGCGTGTACGGCACTGTGCTCAAGGACTGGACGCAAGTGGCGCCGACGCAGCTCGTGGACCTCGTGAGCGCCGAGCACGGCGGCAAGGTCATTGCGTTCAACGACGCGCACTACGGACATCCGAAGAACCTCATTGCACCGGGTCGGAGCAAGACCATGGCTGGCGGCTGGGAGACTGCGCGCAAGAAGACGCGACCGGCAGTGCTCCAAGCCGACGCTGCAACGGGTCTGCTCACAGTGCCGGGCAAAGACTGGTGTGTGCTCAAGCTCGGCCACGCAGGCGTGATCCACGAGATCGAGGTCGACACAAATCACTTCAAAGGCAACTTCCCTGAGAGCTGCGTCGTCTACGGCACGCAGTTCGATGGCGCCGACAACGAAGGCGTGCTCAGTGAGAGCGTGCACTGGACGCCGATCCTCCTGCGCGTCAAGCTCGAGGCGCACAAGCAGCAGCGCTTCTCCGTCGACGCGCGCTCGGTCGTGCTCGTGCCTGCGGGTGTGAACTTTGTCAAGCTCGAGATGTTCCCAGACGGCGGCATCAGCCGACTGCGCTTGTTCGGATACAAAAAGGACGCTGCGAGTCGCCTCTAGGTGCGTCTTGAGCTCAATACGACTGTTCTGTGGCGCTGTCGTCTTTTGCGAGGAGCTCTGTCGTGTGGAGCTGTGGTCGAAAGCACACGCCCTCGCTAGGGACCATACAGTAGCAGTGGCAGCAATCAAGCGCTGGTAAGATGACGATCATCCATACCATTCAAGTCTCAGTGTCGTTCGACAGCAGTGTGCGTGTGCATGGCGGAGACCTTATAGAGATTATGACGACGTACCGAAGCAGTTTGGAGACTGGGAGGTTGCGAATGCGAGCGAGGTGGCTGTTCCCAGCGCGCACGAGCGCACTTCGAGTCGCGCGAGCGCTCTTCGCATGCGATGCATCAGTGCTCGTGCGTGAGCGTGCGAGATAGAGCTTGTGCACGGCGCTCGGTGTCGAGAACGCGTCGACGTCTGGCCGCTTTGCTGTTCGCACTGCAGTCGGCAGAGGTGACGCATACGACGCTGTGATGGATGTGCGCTCGCGCAAGGACGCAGCAACGCTTTGGGCAAACAGATGCGCAGCGATGTTGCCGGAGCAGCGCGTGTCAAAGCGGTACAAGAGGCGGCAGCAGTCGAGTGGAGAGAGCACGACTAGCTCTGCCGTGTCGTCATCGATATTGTCGTCGTAGCTCGAGTCGGCCAGTGCGGAGTGGAAAGCGTGCAGACAGCGCAGGAACGCGTGCCAAGGCAGAGACTCGACGTCGCCAGCGTGGTCGTTCTGGCTGTTGTGACAGATTGGCAACGATGCGCAGACGTGCTCGAGGAGTAGACGCTGAACGAGCGCACATGGGTCGTACAACGATGTGTGCGCTGCAGTAAGCGCACTGAGCGTGTCGATGTAGTGGCGCCAGAACAACTGCACCAGTGTGTGAACATACGAGAGATGCCAGACAAACAAACAGACAGCACGTGCAACAGCATGTCAGTCGTTAGCAACACGCCGTTAGCGTCACCTTCGTCGATGACGGCATCGTCGAACTCGGAGCTGGTGCGAGACACTGGATCTCGCCAAATAGTGCGAGCCACTCTTGCTTCGACAGCGCCACTGGGAACCCGAGATGCTCGAGCGTCGATGCAAAGTCGCGGAGACGAATGTGGTGAGCACCTTGATCGGTCGGACTGGTATTCTTCGTTGCGCTCGATAGCAAGAAGCGCTGGAAGAGATCGTCGATGTTGCAGCAGTGTTGGTCGTCCAGCAAAGTCCACAGAAAGCAGTGGAGCTGCATTTTGCGCTGTGCCAGTCGACTCGCTCGCGCAGTCTCTTGAAAGTGATGGCTCTCGTGCCCGTAGATGTGGGTCAAGTAGCTCGGTGCATCAGTTGACTGAGGCGTGTAGAACAGCTCGCCGTGCTGGTCACGCCACGCAACGACGTGCTCTTGACGGATCTCGTCGCTCGAGTGTGTATCACGCAGCGACATTGAGGAGCTCTCGCAGCGTGCGCGATTGCCGTGCACAAAGAACTCGCTCGGGTCTTGATCGACGCGCAACCCGACGCGGCTCGCTGCAGATCGCTCATGCTCGAGCGTGTTGGCGACATCGCTGACCAGTGTTGCTCGCTCTTGTGCATGCCGCTTGCTCGTCGTTGTGCATTGAGAGAGCACACAAGCGAGTGACCATTGCACAGCCGCTGGGTTGTTCAGCGTCCATCGCGGCGCGACGTCCCACAAACCAAGCCGTTCCGCTCCAGATTTATAACGCGCGTTGGATAGGCCAGATGCCGACCGAGTCTCGTGCGACGCGTTCTCGTGCTGCAATGGTTTCGATCGTGTCGAAGCGTCCTCGAGCGTTTGACTGTACAGCGTTCGCCAGATCACAAACGGGTCGTTGCTCTGGGTGCAGCTGCACAGCACATCGCAACTCGCTTGCTCACAGTCAAAGTCCCAGCTTCGACCGAGCTCCACGTCAGCGCTGGATGCAAGTGGCGAGTTTGCGAGCGTGTCTCGCAGCAACGAGTTCTCAAGCATCGCGGAGACGAAGGCTGAGAACCGGGTGTGGGCACTTGTCGTGCGCTTGGACGGGCTGGATTCGAGTACTGGAGCATCAGTGACGAGCGCACGGGCAAGGTGTCGCTTGACAAATGGAGCGTTTGTCTGCAGAACGCTCTGTCGAGCGCTCGGATCCATGGTACAGACGACTTCCAGGAGCGTAGTGCGCCTACCTGACACGTCGTGCACGACCGTGTAGACGCCAATCGCTCGAAATTCGATCGCCACGCACACTGCGACCGACGCAGAGGTGGATGACATGGCGTGAGTCGAGCCCACGAGCGTGCTCACAACGCGCACGCTTGCACTCGCATCGCTGCAGAACTGGTTGTGAATGTGGACGTCCGATGCAGTGATCGGCACCGTAGCGTCCACGAGCAGCGCGAGCGTGTCGCTAGCGCACATGCGAATGCGCTTGACTGTCACACGTGTCCATGCCAGATCGACGAGCTGGAAAGAGCTGCTGATCACCTTGATGTTTGCCGCTGCAACGACGCTGATTGCACGCACAGCTGAAGCTCGAGTGCTGCAGTCTGTGTGCGAGTGCTCAGCAATGCTTCGAATCGTTGGCTTTGCCGCAATGTCCACCTCAAGTGGACACCCGAGAACGACACGCCCGGCATACGATACGAGGAGCTTTGCTGCGCCGGACGCAACAGCCCGCAGCTGGATCGTCAGTGTCGATGCATCAGATGATGGAGTCGATCTGATGATCTCGATGATCTCGTGATCTGTGGCGCCTCCATCGCGTGTTGCTGCGCTTGACAGTGTCAAGTGGCGCGTGTCGAATGGCTCTTCTTTCGCTTCATACGGCTCTGCTCCTGCGCAGTCGCGGCTGGCAACCTGCAGCTTCATCAGCCGAAGACTCACGACATCGCCAATCTGGAGATCACAACAGGCTGCTGCGCTCTGCAGTGCGTCGAGCTGAAGCAGCACCGGCTGCTGCACGCGATACGGAGTCGACAGTGCTGGGTCGATTAGGTAGATCCGATGCAGAGTACCAACACCAGCGCTGCAGCTGGCGAAGTTGCTGTGATACGGAACGCCAGGGACCTCGATTGGTGTCAGCGCAGCTACGGTGCTTGCACAGACGCCCCAACCGTACACTGCCACGAGTGCGTTGCTAGTTGAGCCACTCCTCACTGATAGCGCTGACGTGTTGGCGCAGCAGCTGATCTCGATGCGCAGCTTGTCGTCGTGCTCACGAGCGCTCGCACTTGTTGGGATAGCCACGCGCACAGGAGCAAAGTAGTCGTGGAATCGCGTCGTTGCCCCGCATGCGCCAAGGCGGTTACTGCCCCACGCAAAGACCGAGTTGTCGCTCGCGAGCGCAAGTGTGTGGTGCCAGCCGCTCGCAATCGCTGTGATCTGGACTCGATCATGCTGCGAGAGGAACGCCACTGGTTGTGCTCGCTCGTGGACGACCTCGAGTCGATCGGGACCGAGTCCGAGCTGTCCTTGGAGGCCAATGCCCCACGTGAAGACTCGCCCTGTCGTCGAGAGCACCACGACGTGCTCGAGTCCGACCGCGACGTCAGCAACTTGGACGTCCGATGGCAGCAATGGGAACTGCACAGGAACACCCTGGAGCACAAATCGATCAACACGCGCGTTGCTGTGGACAGATGGGAGCAACCCCCAGTGCCAGACTGTTGACGTGCTCTGGACGAAGATGTACGACGCAAACGGACCACATCGCACTAGCACTGGTGTTGATGCGTCGGCAGTCGATAGTGCTTGGTTGAACTCTGCTGATAGACGCACAGGTGTCAAGACGTTCGCCACTTGCTGGTCGCCGAGTCCAAGTTGTCCGTACATCCCGATGCCCCAAGCGAAGATCGGGTCGTGGTTGTAATCGCCACTGTGTGAAGACACAACGAGTGCAAGGCAGTGGCTGATTCCGCACGATACCTGTCGGACCCTCCGCGCTGCACATGGCGTGTTGTACAGTATCAACTGGGTCTCTGTCGCTGCTGCACTGTTCAGACGAACGCTGGTACTGGACGACAATCGCTTGAGCTGCTGGGAGCCAGGATGGGCTCTACCACGCTTCTTGCGCAGAAGCTGCACGTCCTCGTACTGGATGCGCCGCACGCTGCCACAGCAGTGCAACGCACCGTCTGGAGTCTCGAGTATGCAAAAGCCAACGCCGCCTATCACTGCACGGTAAGCGGCATTGCTGTTCTGCTGCTGCGATGTTTCGGAACCGGCGAGCAAGCAGTGCATGTGTGAGTATCTGCGTCAGCAACGAGTCAGCGCGCCAGGCAACCAACATCGAATGCCACAGTGTTGCAGCGCACCTCCCATTGCCAAACTGTGTGTTGCTTGTCAGCGATGAGTGTGGATCGAAGCACAATGCCTGCTGGAGTCTGCAAGAGAGCAACACGCCATCATCATCATGAGGCTTCAGTGTGATTCAACTCGCACAGCCGTCGCATTCAGAGTGCGCATGACGATGCCATGCACCTGCATGTGTGGCATGTCTATCGAGTGCCCACTGCGTCGTCCGTGGGCATCTTGGGCATTTTGGGCATCACGTTTGCAAAGCTGTCGTTTCGCAATCGACTTTACCAGGGCAATCACTCGCGCGAAGACATCATAGTGAAATCAAGTGGTTTAGAAATCTCACTTGGCATAGTGAAATAAAGTGGTTGGACAGCTCACTCGGACTTTAACGACACCAAGGAGCAAGGAGTTGAAGGTGATCCGCTCGAATGCGCAGTGCTGCCGCCGAGTTCGCGGACGAGAGCGACGCACTCGAGCGTCTGCTCCCAACCCGTCTGTCGCCGTCCGAGTCGAGACGCAGTCACTCGCGCGGAGGTGACGAGGAAGGCGGCCATGCAAAGGGGACGCAAGATCGAGACGAGGAAGACAACGCGAATGACGATGACGATGATAGCTTCACACACGACGAGCTCTTGCACTCAATTGGATCGTTCTCGGCTGTTATCTGGCCCGTAGCAGCCACGATGTTGCTTGCGAGGTGAGCGGGCTCTTTCTGTTTGCGTGTGCATATCACACTATCCTCGAGTAGCTAACGACGTTGCGCACTGTGTATGAGCAGCTTCGTGTCACTGAACGTCGTGGATCCAGCGACAGCAGCAGCGCTCGCAGAGTACGACTGATCTCCAGTACTGAGCGCAACTGATCGTCTACGAGACACTCACTTTGCATTTATGTCTGCGTGTATGGCAGTGCGTACTTGATCTACAATCCAGACTCCGAGGCAGACGCGTCCGACAGCACAAAGCTCGGCGACGCGCTCATCAACGCACTCGTGATCGTCTCGTTCTTTCTCGTCGCGACGTTCGTGATCGTGTGCTGCTACAAGTTCAACTTCAACCGCGTACGTGTGCATCTGTGACTCGGCATGCGCTGCCGACCTGCTCGACAAACTGACTAACTGACGGAGCTACGACGCCGCAACTTGACGAAACATGCTGCCCACTACAGATCCTCATCGGATACATGATGTTCTCGTCAGCGATGCTCCTTGGACTCTTGGGCGGGAACATCTGGACCATTGCGATGGCACAGAGCGACGTGATTGTCGACGCGTTCACGATGCTCTTCGCCATGTACAACTTTGCAGTCGTCGGAGTGATCGCGATCTTCTACCAAAAAGGCGTCCCCAAGTGGCTCGGCCAGGTCTACCTCGTGCTCACGTCCGTGATCATGGCGTGGCAGCTCGGACAGTTCCCCGAGTGGAGCACGTGGGCACTTGTGGTCGTGCTGGCGTTCTACGACCTGTGCGCAGTCCTGACGCCGTGCGGTCCGCTCAAGTGGCTCGTGAACCTTGTGCAGCAAGAGGGTCGTCCACTGCCTGGTACGTCCATCATCTCGCAGATGTTCATTGTCTTTGCACATTGTGTGTCCTCATGCCTGTCGCATTGGATCTGGTCACGTACACATGAAGGTTTGCTGTACGAAGCCGAAGTGCGACGGGATCCTGTCGTCGATCCGTCGCTGTCGCGAGCAGCTACGAATGGGCAGTACATTCGTGTGAATGCATCTGCAGCGCCCGTGACTGCGCAGCAGTACTATCACTACCAGATCGAGACATCAAACCCAAGCGAGCAAACTGACGCTCAGAACGCATCGGCGCCACTGCGCTTGACACCGCACGAGGCGCTGCTGCGCACGCGCCTGATCGAGTTCTACACGCACTACAATCCTGCAGCGATCGCGCGCGTCGACAAAGTCATGGCGCGATACAAAGGACGCGACGCAGAGCTGTGGCACGACTTGCACGAGAAGTACCTCGCAGATGACCCAGGTACGACTGCTGTTACCGTCATCTGTACCATGGTTCGTACTGTGAGCAACGTTGTGGCTGACATCGCTGGGTATGCGCTTCACAGAAGAAGAGAGCACGATCAAGCTCGGACTGGGCGATTTTGTCTTTTACAGCGTCTTGGTGTCGCGCGCTGCCAAGTACGACTTCTCGGGCATGATCGCGTGCTTTGTGTCGATTTTGATGGTACGCTCGCTCGCATCAGCCCGACGAACTTGCGTGTCATGCCGACTCCATTCTAATCGGTATGTTGCCTCCTATGTGTGCGTGTGTGCTGAGCAGGGACTTGGCGGCACGCTCTTCCTGCTCGGGATCTACAAGAAGGCGCTGCCGGCACTCCCGATCTCGATTTTGCTTGCAGTGACCGTGTACTTTTGGTTCCACGCTGTCTTTATCGAGTTCGCTAGCAGTGCGCTCGACGCAGGCATCCCGCTGTAGACGCGAGCAGCGACGCAAGTTCGAGCAAGACAAGCAGGCTTTGCGTGAAATGAAACGCAGCGTTTGTCTGGATCGAGTTGGTGGCACTCGTTTGCGCTAGAGGTAGCTCCCATCAAGAATCGACTGGTGGATAAACGTAGTCAAGAAGCTGAAGCCGAGGCAGTGAAGCGCTTCGAGCTCGATCTTCCACGGGAACGTCGTGTCTGTCCAGACTGCGATTTCGTCCAGGTACCTCGAGTTCGCCTGGATCCGCAACACACGAGGACACACTAGCAGTGAGGATGCGGGACGACAGAGATTCGAGTCTGAGAAGCTGGCAGCAAACCTGAACGAATGGCGATCGCAAGAGCGCGTTGCCAGCAGAGATGTCCTTCTGTGTGAGCGACTTGAAGGCGTTCGTGGGCAACTCAAGTGCTGGGACCTGCGATGGGCGAAGTCCGAGCCATTTCACATCCACAGCTGACAACGTTGCCATGTTGATGTCAGGGCGTTTGTGTGTGTCCCTAGGAGTGCAAACCTAGTGATCAAGCACTGGTGCATCGCATCGTACCACATGACTGCGTCTCGAGAGGCATGCGCGCCGAGCCGAGTTTGTACGTCATCTGAGGCAAGCGAGCAAGCGTCAGATCATGTCCTCTGTGCGAGATCGTATCGTGCTAGTGCAAGCACGCATGGCAGTGCTCACGAGAATCGATGCGCCGAACGGGTTGCAGTCGCAAAGACCAATCACTGGGATGTTGAGAGCGCGACTCAAGAAGCTCACGAACGCTCTGGTGGTATCGTGGCATCGTGAGTCGCTGGCATGCTGCAGTGTCCGATTGCAGCAGTGTGCTCGTACGCACCGCGTTGCGAGGTCGGGAAAGCCCTTTCCAGTCACGAGGATGCTTGGCAACGCGTCGAAGAACCGATCCTCTCTGGATGAAGGAGAGTGTGATGAGAAGTCGCAGCGTCGTTGCCCCAACGCTTTCAGTGCTCGTTGCGTTTGCACCTCAGTCTGCTGAAGATGCCTGGACCGCATCAACAGAGTAAGTTGAGCGAGCATTCTATCGGAGACAACTACACCGGCACACGCATACACGCACCATCTTTCTCGACAATGATGATGAACTGTGCGTCGCTGATTCTGCTTGCACGCCTCTTGTGAGTCAGCACACGAACGGCGTTGCTCACACTATGCCACTCGTACATGTCGTGCGCTTCCAGCTCGAGCAAGTGCTGAGTGATCGGCTGCTCTTCGCCCGTGCCGCAGTCTGTCCACTCGCCACATTTCTTGCTCGCACCAACCACCACCGCACATCGACACACACACAGTGATGATCTGGATTGCGATGTCGTCTATGATGGTGATGACACTGTCACGTGCGCAGTCGCTCACCTGGACGCTGATGCGGCCGGCAAAGCATCCTTTCGTCGCTCCGACGATGTTCAGACACCTGCGCGGCACGCCGAGAATGCTTCCTGCGTCTACTCAAGACAACGAATCGAAACAACGAACCAGTCAGTCTCCAGCTCTGATGCAGCTCAGCTTGACGATAGCAACGCTGACGTACAACAGACCGAGGATGGCTTCGTCGGCTTCTTGCTGGACCTTGAAGAACGGATGCAAGTAGTAGAGCTCGCGCTGACAGTCAAGTGAGCACAACTGCGACGAGCTCACGTTGCACGCAGGAGCGCAGCAAGCGGCAACAATGAAGGGAACACACCTGTGTGACAGTCTTCTGCTCGCTCAGCAGTGCGTACACAGTCTGGAGGACGATCCAGACCGCAGTGTACTTGCGCGCGCCGATGCGGTTCTTCCAGCCACGCATGCATACATGATCGTATCGTGAGCACATACAGAGCAAACACCGACGTTGTCATCACGCTGCACGCTCGCACCAGTCGAATGAGTCGCTTCGCGTTCCCGTGGAGCAGACACTGCTGCTCTGCGTCGAATGTCAGTGCGCCAGCGTCTCGCCTCAGCTGCTTGTTCATGACCACAGCACGTCAGTCGCAATGTGAGATCGGAGTCGATCCAATCCAATGCGTTTGGATGTCACCACCTACCGCTTCCATGTCCATCAGTGCACCGCTCTGTCGTGTATCAGCACAGACAAACGCGTCAGTCTCCATGCACTTGTTGTGCATCAATCGCACATGTACCGTACCGAGAGGCTCTGCAAGAACTGCGCTGTGAGCACTTCGATTCGTCGCATCACCTACAGTGCAGTGCAAGCGGCATATCCACATGCGACTTGAGCAGGCAGACGATAGCGACTACATGCGACTCGTGCTCGCATGCACACACGTACTTCTTCGCGCGAGATCGCGCTTCGGCCATCAGCAGCAGCAGCAGTTGCCAGCACGGCACGCGCGCTTGCAGACACCATTCGAGTGCGGAATGCAGAGTGACGGCAACTTCAACTCGCGATGCAAAGTGGCAACATCATCGAATTGCATTCAGAGCTGTTGTTGCTGCTTGGGATGGCGAGACTGTGCAGCTGAGCTAGCCGATGCGGTTGCCGCTGAACGAGTTGCTTTCGCTGCGTGGTGTGCTCCGACGCGAGCGCAGAAAGCACGTGTGGCCCATCCAAAACGAGAACGATTTGCAGTGCGGGTGCGCGCAGCAGAGCGCTTCGCACTCGTCCACGCTGCGCACGTCCTTGCTCATGAGATCGAACTCGTCGCCGCCACTGTCCATCCAGCTGCGCGAAAAGTGCTGGAAGAAGCACTGCTTCGCACCGACTGTCGTGTCTGGCACCGCAGAGTCTTCACGCGCTGCAGCGTCGTACAGGCTGTCGACTGAGATCGGCGTCATGTAGGATGCGAACTGGTTCGTAGCGCCGATCGCGACGCAGAACGGACCGTTGAGTGAGTTGCACTCGCTGCTATCGCCGCTTGCTGTCGCGAGCGTGAGCGCGAGCGCTACTGCAGTCGCTGCGCTTGAGAGCGGCCGACGCTCGGCGCGGCGTGCTCGCATGTCGTCCTGGCAGTCTGACTCGCGATTGCCTGTTGTGGTGTGTTTGGCTCGATAAGCGCCTGTTTTGTGAGGATCCACGAAACGGCGGCGGCGAATCCAAGTCACGACCTCCGATGCGTCGCGAACTGCTCGCTGCCGCCTGGTCGACTCGCCTGCATGCACTGCAGCGCTGCTAAGACTGTCTGTAGTGACCGCAGCGACTGCTGCGATTCAATTCGCGCTCGACGATGTCGATCGTGTACGCGCTCATTGCGCGGCAGCAGAGCGTGCTCTGCGAGTACACGGACAAGAGCGGGAACTTCCCGACCGTCACGCGCGTCGTGCTCAAGCACATTGCGCAGCAGAGCGCAGACGCTGCAGCAGAGAGCCGAAGCGTGTTTCCGTACAACGAGTTCAACTTCTTCTTCCTCCATGACGACGGGCTCACGTACATGTGCATGGCCGAGGAGCCGGTGCAGACAAACGTGGCGTTCGCGATGCTCGCGGAGCTCAAAGCCGCGTTCGTAGAGCACTACGGTGAGCGCGGCAAGACTGCGATCGCGTTTGGCATGATGCCATTCGCGCCGACGCTTGAGAGTCTCATGAAGAAGTACGACAACTTCAAGATCGAGACGCCGCTCGCACAGGCAAGTAAGCTCTCGTGTCAGCAATGGCCATGCGTCTTGATACTGTCTTGAGGCACATACGCCAGCTCATAGCTGACACGTCTGTTGGCCGCTTGCTTGGTGCATCATGCAGGTGCGGCAGAAGATGGAGCGAGTCAAGATGATCATGATCGAGAACGTCAACCAGGTACGGCTGCGCTGCCAGTGATGCCATTCAGTCATGTGCATGTGTGTGTGGGAGAGTGCTGATGCAATGCGTCGTATCGCTTCACTGGATCAGCTCATGGATCGCGGCGAGAAGATCGACTTGCTCGTGATGCGTACCGACAAGCTGCAGCAAGATGCGCTCAAGTATGAGAAGACGGCGAAGAAGGTCAAGAACGTGTACTGGTGGAAGAATGCCAAGTATTGGGTCCTGCTCGTGCTCGGGACGTGCGCGCTCGCGTTCATCGTCTCGTTCATGGTCTGCGGTATTGACTTTTCGTCCTGCGCTGCGCGCGTCGAGGACAGTGCGAGCGGTGAGCTCGACAAGCTCGGGCGCTGGTCCAAGTCGAATGCAGACAAAGCCGCTGCCAAGGTCTCTGGCGGCATCGCTGGGAGCTGAGTTGGGACGTCAACAACATTCCAAAGCGCACCTAAGACGACAGTAACGAGAGCCATTGCGTCCAGACAGAATGCTGCAGTGGGATTTACGTGGCTTACGTGGGCGACATGAGGTCGTCTACTCGATTGACGCTCGCTCTCTCGCTCTCTGCTGGCTGGCGCATCACTCGACAGCGCCTGCGGTGTCGCATCAGTGTCATACCGCTGCTTGGTCGCTGCATTCGTGTACGCACACTGCCTAGATATCGCCAGACGACGCAGTCGTAGCGTCCGCAGCCGCGAGCAGCGCGTCCGTCTCCTGCTGCGTCAGCTGACGGTGCACGATCTTACCAGTCGCTGCGTCGCGCGTCACGGTCGTGAACTCGAGCTTCTCTGCGCTCGGCACCGTTGTGTCCATGGTCTTGCCCATCACCTTGACCGCAAACTTGAGCGCTTCGTCGACCGTCATCGACTCTTCGTACTCGTTCTTGAGCAAGCTCTTGGCCGCGCCGTTGTTCGCGCCAATCGCCGTCGCCTTCCAGCCGCCGTAGTTCCCGCTCGGGTCGCTGTGGTAGAGCTGGAAGCCGTGGTGGCGATCCCACCCGGCGTACAGGAACGACACGCCAAACGGACGCTGCCCGCCAAACTGCGTGTATGCCTGCTTGTAGTTGCAAATCGTCTGCACGAGCTGCTCGCACGGGTTCTTCTCCTGGTACGCGAGCTCGTAGCGCTGCGCCGCGAGACGCGCGTAGTTCACGAGGATGTTGGCGTCAGCCGTCAGACCTGCGCACACGCGTGTCATCGTCAGCGAGTCAGTGAGCAAGCGAGAGCAAGTTGATCATCATGGAACAAGAAGCAATCGATCGTATTCTAGCAGATGGGAGCGTTCGTACCAGCGACAGCACAGATCAAGTGGTCGTCGAGCTTGATCGTCTTCTCGCTCGTCTTGCTGGGCGTCAGCAGCTTCGAGATCGTCTTCTTCTCAGCTGCTCGTCCACAGATATGTAAACGAGAGCCCGAGCATGCACGGCAACAGCAGCAACGCCATCAGTACAGAAGCGAGCGTCGCATCTGTCGTACCGACAGCCAGCACACACACACTGCTCTGCTCTGCCACAAGCAAGCAATAAAGCGGTACGCACCAGCAATGACGATGCCGTCCTTCGCGAGGATCCCGACTGCCGAGCCAGCGTTGTTGATCGCTTCCATTGCATACTCGACCTGGAAGAGGCGCCCTGGGCACCGATCAAGCATACAACTGTCAACACATACACCTGTGCAGAGTAAGCGAGCGCAGATGTGTACACGTGCACACGTACCTTCCGGGGAGAACGTCGTCGTGCGGCCGTCGTATCTGCGGGACATGCTTGCTTTGCTGCTTCCTTGTCGCGGTTCTTGGCTTCTTTGCAATCTTTGCGATCGCAGTCAAACTCAAAATGGGGGAGGCAAGATCTTATAGTACCGATACATACCGGTGCGCGACGGCCATGCGCTGGCGACATCGGTATCAATACCGGTTTCACGCAAACACATTTTCATGCATACCATCCAGTATATCCAGTAAAGTGCGCGACAAAAGTCTTGGAAAAACACTATTTTGTGGGCTGTACCGTCAATTTTGCTCGTAGAAGCTAAAAACATATCAAAAACGATAGAGCGTTCTGCGACAATTGCGGTGATACAATCCGATCACCGAAATTCGCAGTATCGGCAACGCAAGGGTAAAAAACGAACTTTTCACTATTTGAGTCATATCGAGAGTTTGCGGTCAGATTGGTAACAGAAACGCAATTCTTCTCCAATTAGCTTGAAAACACGAA